>JBBMOE010000003.1:5628733-5920900 GCA_037975065.1 Chaetodon trifasciatus
AAAAAAAAAAAAAAAAAAAAAAAAAAAAATGTGTATATATATATATATATATATATAATTATTATTGTTATTATTATGTGAAATATTCGTGGAATGATGGAGCTTTGCTTTTGGGGTTATAACAAGATTTTTTCATTTTAAGAGGTGAAATATCTGCCGATGCCAGCAGCACAGCAGCTGTCCTCCATCATTTAACAGATGTGAATCTGCTGAATAATGTGCCAAAAGCAGTCTGTGTGGAGAAAGCAGCAACTGGTTTAAGGAAACTGTGAGTGAGCTGAATGTTTGTTGTTCTAAACTGTTTTGAAAGGCGGAAATGGAAGGCATGGGGGGGGAACACTGGGTAAGTGATACCAATCAACAACAGAATCAACTTCCTGCAGATAAGATGCGATGCGTGTGAGTTTTTAATATGGGCACTCAACTGATTATTTCAGGTCCATAATGTTATGGGACTCACAAGAAACTGAAAACAAAGAATGGTGTAAAGGTTTTATGACATCAATGCATTAATATGTAAAATAGAATTTAAAAAGAGCATCAATCCTGCATTATCAGGAGACACATAAAGCTGTGTGTCATCAGCATAGACGTCATCGGCTGCTACTAAGAACTCTCTGTCAGGAACAGGCAAACAGTTCCAGACAGTCGAATGTGATCCTTCAGTCTATTCAGGAGAGTTTTGTGACCAAATGTCTCAAAAGCAGCTCTCACGTTGAATGAAAATGTTCATTGGTACTCATCAGCTCGCCTCCCAGTAACTTTAAAGTCGTCTTCTTTACATGTGCTGTGTCAGCTAGCCACCAGCACTCTGCTTACATTCAGCTGGAAAAGCCTTCAGCTGAGGACTCAATCAACTGCAGTTAAGCTAAGCTAAGCTAAGCTTCCTTATCACTGGCCGACTGCGTGTTAAAACATGCTTTGTTTTCTATTCCTACACATTAAATACAGAATATGGGATTGGAGGATTTTGAGTTGTTTACAAGCACATTTTGAGCAAAGAAGGTAACTTGTCAAGTAATGTTACTGATGCTGCTGAGTGATTAGTCTAGTAAAATCATTACTATTTCCATTAGTAATATGTACCCAACACAGCTTGTCAGTAGCACTGGCTTTCTGCTGGAAATGCGTCAGAGCTGCACATATGCAGCTGTTTTCACAGGCTGAGTAGTAACAGACCTTTATGTGTGAAATCAGTTAAGCTCCCGTTTAAGGAAGCATGTACATCTTGCCTCAGTGCGATAAGGCAGGAATTTGACCTTTTCCAGACGCTCACCTCCGTGCTGACAGAGAAACGTGTGGTTGCTGATGGGACCCGGTTCTGCGAAGGTGTTGAACTTGTTCAGCCACTCTCTGGAGATGTAAAACTGCAGCAGGCTTGGCTCCTTCATATTGGCCAGAGCCACCACCTTCTGCCTCTCTCTCACCGACTCCTCGCTACTTTTCCTTCATGAGTCCAGGAAAAACGCAGTCAGTAACAACACTTCGACTAAATCTGCATAGAGTCAGTATTATGTGGTCTTTTACCTATAGAACAACACATAGGCCTCTGCATTCTGCACCACTGTCTCATGGACTTCTGTGACATACTGGTCATCAAACTCATACCATTGGCCATTGATCACATTCTGACAGTAAGCTATGTAGTGCCCACCTACAGCAAGAGTAAAAGAAGAAAATATAAGAAGAGATAGCTAAAGCATAGCATCTGAAGTCTCCTTATCTGTAGGAAATGAAGTTATCTCATACTTCCTGCGGTGCCGTGGTGACAAATGACTGACAGCAGATCGTAAGTGGTGACTTGGGACGGGCTCTCTTTAGCGAGGAAAGGTCGCATGTCGAGGCCCTCCAATGGGAAGGAAACGTGGCTGCTAATCTTGAACGAATACATGACCTCGTGCCGGAAGCGTTTCAGGTGAATGCACAGAATCTGCACAGAACATTTTGGAACAAACACTTAATGTGGCCGACCACAAGCGAAACTCGTTACCAACAGCAAGAAGGAGATCAGATAAAAAAAAATAAATAAAACTATACCTCGGGAAGTCTAAGTACTTTGCAATATTTGACACCATTTCTCAACCTGTAGAAAACAAAAAACTGTGTAAATATGTCTAAATGAAAATGATCCTCTTTAAATTGGTCGTTTTTAAGCACGTGGCTTACAAAATCATCATTAAAAAGGAGAATTTCTCCAGTTCTAATGCGTCTGCAGCTGAATTTCCTTTACATACTCACTTTTTACATCTCTCACAGCTGTACATGTTGTCCCCTGAGAAAAGAATGAAGGTAAATGTAAATTCTGACAGAATCTTCTCATCTACACTCAAGCATTACAGTAGAAATGTAACACTGTTTACCTTTGAGTTCATCTGCAGCGAAGAAGGCAGCGAGGCAGTCCTCTAGGGTTACCATGGGCCCCCAAAACCAACTGGGAATACATGAGACTACGAACCTGTTCAGAGGCATGATACAAAGACGAGCAATCATTACAACCACGTGCAGCCGCAGGGCCTCTTTGGCGTGATCACACTGACAAAAATGACCTTCATGTGGGTCAGAGAGGATGAAATGAAGCAGCACCAAAAGCAGCGCCGCCTGGAGCGATGTTAGCTCCTGACGGGGTCTTTGATGGCAGTAAGCTGGAGGGGCAGCTTTCAGTCGAAATGCACCTGATCCCACAGTCCAATGAAAAGGCTCCTCTGCTCACCACTGGAGGAGGGCACGGACTGTGTACCCCTATCTGCAGATTAAATATGCTCTGCGCCCACAGAGGCCTCAGGATGGTGGCTCAAGGGTGTTTTCACTTCTCTGAGACTCAACTTGTATTAACTGCTTTCTGCCACTTAGCAATCATTGGAGTTGCCTTTCTGCTAATTTGACGAATCAAAGCCCAGTGTTCACTCTACTTGTAGCTCTGTTTTTATCACCACCAACTCCTCTAGGAAATGTCTGTCTCTTTAGCTGCTAAATGCTCCACTGTGACCCCCACCAGGTCTTTAACTTTGTCTCTCTGTTGCTGGATGTGCATTAAAGACCATGCAGGCGAACATCCCACGAGGAAGCACTGCTGCTGCCACCTTGGGTTCAGTGAGACCATGTTTTTAATGCAGGCTTATTATGTTCCTTCATCAAGGTGTGCGGAGGATGAATGGCCCTGAGCTCTAGAAAACTCCACCCGCACTTCCTTGGATTTGGTGGCTCAGCACTCAAATCTTGTCCTGGAGCACTGGGTCAAGCATTTAAGAGAACTCCTCAGTCCACACAATCTCTCCAACCCATCAGTCCTGGACTGACTCCCAGACACTCTCACTGCATGAACCACCCACAGCTTTTAACAGTGTTGAGGCATGAAAAACAACTTTTTTTTGCTTTTAAATTCCTGATTTCTGTCTAACCAAACCAAACAATGGAAGGGCTGAAATAGGTTGCAGTACATTTAAAACATGGTGATTAATTATGAAAGACAATGAGCTGTGGTGTTTCTCTACTTCCTGTGATCAGCAATGTGCTTGCACGCATGAGCTGATCCACCTCACAGCACAAGAAGAAATCCTTCCAGATCAGGTAGATGAAAAACACAGAGGCTCATCTGACACGATATTTTTCATTAGCTGACTCCAGGTGAAGCGCAGCTAACAAAAGATCTGGCAAAAGATTTGGTAAAGCCTTCTGATACCTGCATGCCCTCACCTGCATCCTCTGTGGTCTCCACAGTCACGTGCAGTGGCATCGACTGGAAATGACTGCAGTCAAATTCCCCCCTTACACTTGTCTTAAAAGCCTCACTTTGGTTGATTTTCAGAGAATATCAGAGTGTCGCAGGGATGGCGTACTTTAGCAGGCCAAAGCAGGAAGTTAGCATCACGCTGGCTCCCTCGAGCCAATGGGATTTTTGCCAAAAAGTTTAGATTGAACACATTTTGCTCAGCAAGGTAATCTTCACTGATGAACACTGCTCTTAGGATTTTTGAAGCGTAAATGCAAACGCTGCGAGAAAAATGCTAATGTTAGGCTATAAATGAATTACACCATGGTCACATGACTTGACAGCACTAAAAAACCCTCTGACTTCAAGACGGAACTGGAGGTGCAAAAATGCTGACTCATGTCTGGGCTTTAGGATTAATTTCTGCAGATCCCTACATGGATTAAAGCAGCGACCTTCCTCAGTAAGATAATCTCAACTTCCATCTAAACAGTCAAAATGAAACCGCTAACTTCTGATGAAATCACATCAGTGACATCAGCATAATTGTGGGCGGTTAGATTCTACTGAATTCAAGTGTTTGTGTTGTAAGAACAGGGCTCACTGACCGCCGTATGGAGTCCATGATGTAGGAGATCCAGCCCTGCGAGCTGTACGTGTCGGGGCACACGCCCGTTTTGACGGGAAGGTTTTGATGTATGGAGGAGTGCAGCTTCGCCAAGTCCTCTTTACCGGGAATAGGGAGGGACAAGTCTTGGAAGGTTTCCACCGTAGTTGAGACCTGACACACATTCAGAGAGTTGGCTTACACAGCATGCCTCTATCAGTCAGAGCAGAGCTTTAAACACAGAAATAAATGCTAATCTCAACAAATCAGTGAGTGGTGGATGAATTGTTCTGGATTAAAATGAACCACTCACATCTGCGTTTCCAAAAAAAAAAAAAAACACAATGTGAACGAGACAAATAAAATACAAAACAAATCACCTCTGTCAATAAGTTTAAAATGTGACTTGTTCAATTTAATCATGTAAAATACAAAAATATACTGAAATGACACCATTGCACAGGCCATACCTTCATCTACATTTCACTTCAATCAAAAAATATATTATTTAATAATTAAACTGAGGTTTCTGACTTATAATGTAGCTCCCTCTGGTGTCTAAACACATGAGGCACATCTCACCCTGTCGCAGGTTAAACACTGGACCAGACTGAGGATGGAGCCATCGAAGATGTCGGAGATCACGCTGCGATAGTGGGACTGTTTCTTCTTCCTGGCACTGAGCATCAGCTGAGCTGGAAGATTCATGGCAGCATATTAGAGGACAAACTGAACCGTGCTGATGCTGTTTGATGTGGACTAACAGAGCACCTTCATCAATCCAGCGTTATCAAATATCTTAGAAACCCTCCCTGAATTCATCACATTCACATCAAATCAAAAAGCCCCTCACATTTGCCAGAGTTTCTGTTTTCCGGTAATTCACACACATTTCCACTTGGAAAATCTGTTGAGATCCAACACATTCAAATCTCTCCAGTCATAACGCCTGTGACAATGATTGCCGAGTTCGATGTGAAAGCATCATGGCTGCACACGCTGTTTTCCCCCGGCTGCCTCTCTGATGTCTGCTCTCCCTCTCACATGTAGCTCGATGCGTTCAGGGTTTATTTTGACCAAACCACGGTTGATGGTGATGGTTGGAACAGTGAAAGGTAAACTAAGGTTTTGCTGAGTTTTATTTTGTAAAATTGCTGTTTCTATAAATGGAGTCTGGTGGGTTTGGCGAACACGACGGCGGCTGTTTCTGGCTAACCAAAAAGGATTTTACTCTTAAACACAAAGGTCTGTCGCTGTATGGATCCTTTCCGTAATGTAGTCAGACACTGAGAATAACAATATGAGCGTGTCAGTGGGAGAAACAAACACTTTGAGTGGATGAATATTGACGGTGCACAAGCGCCTGGAGGGCTTACACGGCAGCCGTTTCGCAGCTGACAGCTGCAGCGCTCTCATGCGACGCTGGACTAATTCCAAGAATTGCTGCCTCCATTAGACACCTGGACAAAAAAAAATAAGGTCCATAAAGACATAGAAAATCTGACTGGAATTTCCCAGATTTATCCGGGACATTGAAACCTTCCAGGACACACGGGGGCCAGCACCAGTTTTTTTTAACAAAGCCGTGTTGGTGCCTTGACTTCTTCATTTGTGTGACTCTAACAGGCCTCTCATGGCTGCTAATATGACCTTAAAATATCTCATATGGCATTGTACAGATGCAAGGCAGAGGTTTAAAATCCCGGACCTCCCCAGGAGTCAGCAGAAATGATGAAGTGTCTTGAATGATCGGCGAGACTTTTCCTTACCTTTTTTGAAGGAGTACGCAGGTCCTGCAGAGCGGAGCGGGCTGGACCGAGGTGGACTGGAGGACAGTTTGGGATGCAGTTCCTGAAGGGTTCGCACAGGACTGCAGGGGATGGACTGGGGTTGGGTCATTGATGCTTCATTGTCTGGCTCTAGAAAACAGCATGTTGGATGAACAGAATTTTAGACACAAATGAGCCACATGCTAAGAAAAGTCATACTCCCGCTGGTCTACCTGAGGTCGTGTTGCTCTGGGTTTGCGCTTGCCCAGTATCAGATAACTGGTTGTTCTCTTGGCTTTGGACCTCAGTGTTTGGGGTCGTCGTTGTCTCCTCTTCCTCTCCCCGCTCAGGAGCCCCGTCCTCAGCTGCTGTATCCACGTCAGCGTCTTCATCCATCTCTTGGGAGCCTCCACGGAGGGGTGAGCCTGACACCCTCCTTTCCTTCAGCCTCTCTTTCTCTGAGATCACCCCGCCGGTACTGACGCCCACCATCCCTGCTGCCGGCGACCTGACGCTGTCACACTCATCCTGCAGGAGCAGCTCGGCGTCACCCGCTCCTCCTCCCTCCCCCCGGTCGCTGCTGGAGCCAGAGTCGCAGGAGAGGAATTCATCCTCAGACGGGGAGCGGTCTCCATCTCTGATCTCCTCGCCGTCACTTCCGTCGCTGCTCATGCTGCACTCTGTCAGAGGCTCCTTCAGCTCTTCGTGCAACTGGTCCATCAGACAGCGCAGGAACTCCTGAGTGTCCTGTCGCAACAAAAGCACGTCGCATTCAGCCAAAAGGAGGACGCTCGAGCATGACTGCACACACAGAGAGACAGTTTTGCAGAGAAGTTGGACACGTTTTAATGGATGACAAATAAATGTCTGTAAACATAAAGATGGAGGAAGAAATGTATGAGGAATGATGTATTTGTTTTTGCAACAAGAAAGCATTTTGTACATTGGTAAGTCAGGGTATGTGCAATAATCATACCCACTACAGACAGCGGGTGTGAGGCAAAACTCACTGTTATTTAAAAAGTCTGAATAATCGCAATCAAACGAATCCTGACACTTCTAATCAAACATGCACTGAGCCTGAATCAAACATGAAAACATTTTGAGTCTGAGGATAATTCAGCGTCTTACAAAGAATCAGACAAACTCAACTCAAATTGAACTCAGTGTTTGATTTGAGCTGTTAAATTGTTTGTGTATTTCAAGGGATGATTCAGTGTCTCTGACTTCCCCAGAGTCAGACGAAGTCACAGATGTTTTGTAATGTTTCTGCATGCAATCTGAAGGTATGCGATTTCTCCTTAGGCCTACTGGAACATGTAACCTCTCTAACCTTTAAGGAATCATCTGATGTTTTGACAAAATTTGCTTTCTTGTTAAGAGCCAGATGAGAGGATCAATACCACTCTCACGCCTGTGTGCAAATTATACAGCTGTAGCCTGGAGATGGTTAGATTAGCTTAGCACAAAGACTGGAACAGGAGGAAACAGTTAACCTAGCGCTGTCCAAAGCTAATAGTACCCACCTATCAGTCCCTCTGAAACTCACCACATTATATCTTATTTCTTTAATTTTTCACAAGCACTGAAGTATAAAAATTGCACCTTGTGGTTAGGGTCAGCGTTTCCCCTGAGTCCAGCCCTTATGCTAAGCTAACTACTTCAAAGTAGTAAGAAAAGAGTCTGGAGTCAGGGTTTGGTTTGTTCATTCTGGGTTAGTGCAGAAACATGGCGGACTCCGTGGAAAAGGACCCACTCCCTCAGTATATATAAAGAGCCCCTTCTAAGGTCACAAAAACACAATTCTTATTTTCAGGTGGCTATTCATGATAATATAAGTATGAATATTTTATTCCATATTCAACCAATTCTGCTAAATCTTACACACTGGGCCTTTAAACCTCTCTAAGAGGGTTGGCTGGACTAACAACAAAAGTGTGCATTGTAGTATAAGTATTTATGACCCATTAATCTCTTGATCACCAAAGAAACTGGAAGATATCTGTCCTCTCCTACAGTTCCTCCCACTGTTTTCCACAGAGAGACAGAAAGAAATCTATGACTTTGTCTGGTTCTGAGGACAGAAGAAGAAATACTAAAATTCCCCCAAAACTGAGCAGCACACAAACACATAAAAAGAACTCAAGTCAAACTTCGGTTATTAATAACAAAAGTGGCTGTTTGCAGGAACAATAAAAGCTATGTTTAAGGAATGTATGAGAAAAACACACAGGGGTTCACAGGACAGTGTCAAGCTGTTGAGTGATGCCAGGTGTAGTTACCTGCTGGGTGCTTGCCCCTACCTGCTGAGCGTAACCCCGAAACATGGGGTTTACTAGTTTGATGCCATGAGACAGACTGGTAGGGACAACATAGCTGGGCCTGGGAGGGTAGCCGCCATGAGAGTTAGTTTAATACACTGTAAATGATTCATATACAATGCACAGCTGCATTCTGTCACTCGTCTCGAGCTGTTTTATCTAACCTTTATGTGTTTATTACCGTTTTTTATGCCAGAGTTCTGAGATGAGTTTCTGGTAGCTCTTACAGAGAGCAGGCTTCTTATCAGTCCGCACCAAACCACTGCAGTCCAGGAAGAACTGAGTGAGAGGAGGGCTGGCGAGGAAAGAGAGGGGGGAAAACACATCAACACAGCTGTTTAAGAGAAGGAAAATGAATGAATAAACATAGAAAAAGACACATCCCCGGTAATGGACCAAATGTAATGAGAGGACGTGACCTCACCAGTTGGACAGGGCTTGAAGAGCCGCATTCATGTAGCAGGAGTTTCCAATGTTTTTCATTCCGGTCAGGCCTATAAATGCCAGAGAAAAAAGAGCCATACTGTTTTTTGTATCCCCCAAGAGGCCAAAAGTGTACAAACTAAGCAATTTAGACCCAAACTCATATTTTTATAAGAAGTCAAATGGAGAGGACACCACCAAGGGTTAATCACCAATGCTAGTGTGGATTAAAAGAAACAGGCCTAGTAACTATTCCCAGGACTCAAAGCAATTATACATATTAAATATGGCAGCTTTGACCTCATATTACGAGCACATGGAAAAATCCAGCAATGATTTTAATAATCACGGAAAAGATTTATGGAGCTGCTCTTCAGTGTTGTTTAATTGACATTTTTGTCCAATTAATAGCCAAACCACAACAAATGAGTGTGATCTGAGGAGCTCCAAGCGAACTGTTGTTTAAGAGAAGAAATGCTGACAGCAGACTTGGTGTACCTCTGGGTTTGAGCTCATCCTCCTCTGACTCTGAACCTTCTTCTTCAGCCACAGCGATTGGTACAGCTTTCAGTGGGTGACCTACTGGCTGAGGAGCTGCTTCCTGGGAAGGTAATTAAGAGCTACTATAAATATGAACTTGAAATTGCATCACGAGCACTTTAAATCCATCAAGCACCAAGGAAACACGTCCGACGAGAGGCGTGACCTTGTTGTCGTACCTGCTCTGTGGCTTTACAGTGGTGAGGAGCAGCGGGTACAGGCACCAGAGCGGGCCTGTGCTCCAAAAACACCTCCCGCTCACACACATAACACCAGATCCTGAACGTCGTCAGGTTCACAGTCAGATTGTGCTTTTTGGCCTAAAGGAAACAAACTCACAATCATTCAAGGTCCACCTACAATGTAAAGTGATGACAAGAAGAGCAGAAGCTGGTCGGTCGGTTGGTGTGCGAGGGTTTTACCTGTGCGTGCAGGGTGCTGTGATCAGAGTAGGACTCTCCACAACCAACATACGGGCAGTCATTCTACAGAGCAGAAACACGATATCAGACAGGAATTTAAAGCTTCTGAATCCTCTCTTCTATCTTGCAAAGACATTACGTCACAATGTCTTCCTGTCTGTCTGATTAACTGGATTAATCTATAATTAAGTTCATGCTAGAATGTGAATCAGAGTATAAAATCATAGCTGCAGCTGCACACATATTGTGTATTTGCTTGCCTGCCTCAAGAGATGCTGAATTTATAATTACATTTAAGCCCCACACGATCATTAATTATTAAGCACTCACCTGACCATATCTCAAATGGTTTACCATAAATGCAGTGCTAGCCGTGTGTGCAGCAGTCATCATTTATGTGAGAAGGTGCACAAGCATCACCAGCAATCACCCAACATCTTACAAAGAACATGTCCCGGCCTTACCTGCAGACAGGCCCACAGGTTTGGGCCCCCTGCTCCACAAGACTGGCAAGTTCCCTGCAGACAGAGGATAGAGTAGAAAGGAGTTTCCAGCATGCACTTCAGCTCATGTGGTTACAATTACAGTGTGAACTCATGGAGACAAGGCTGCTAGTGACCTGGACTGGACATCTTTGACATTGTGCATGACATTTCCAGTGAATGAATGAAAACCCACCTTGGATTTCTGGAGGAGGTCTTCCTTGGTGACCTCTCCTATGGAGTCCAAGTGAGGACAAATGTCTTGTTCGGCCATAGCTGCTCGGTCTCTTCAGGGGCACGTCTGTTAATTTGATAAGGTAGTAATAATAAAACTGTGGTAATTCATATCTTTTAGCTTAAGCTAGCTGGATCATCTCAACACAAAAGCACGACGTGCAGCCAGAGATATCACAGGCACCTCCTCTCTGACTGACATGCTAAGTTACATATCTATAGTGTTGTTTAGGCCAAATTTTCTCAATAAAAACCCACAGAATCTCACAGATCTGCAGAGTGAAAGGCCTACAAACGACAGCTCAGAAATCATCTCGATGACAACAGCAGTTATGAATGACTCGTATTTACCAACACAAGCAGCTGCCACGGTGATAATCGCTATTTCTTATATTTCCTGTAAATAATCCATACTGGATGCGGGCAGGCGACTGTATGCTAGCAAGATTTCGAGGAGCCGAGTCGAGAGACGCGAAACCCCGGCCCACCATCCCCATACATCTCCCCCCTCCCATCCACAGCACGGCCCGGCACGGCACTACGCAGGGCTGAGGGAGGAGGAGACATGGAGACGTCAACTTAACAAACACAGGCCACTGTTATAAAGTATTAAAATTAATTTAATCTTGTGACTTATATGTCTTTGTCGTGTATTTGATAGATGTAATGTAATTCAAAATATCACTCAAACAACTGGAAAGCTCTCTGGCTGGGCAGCTAACTAGCTAGCTAAACATCCTTAACGATACGGAACATTTTTATTCGCTAACGTTAAAGCTTCATGTTTACGGATATGACGTAACACTGTACGTCGGTTAAATGGTCCCCTGAAGCCACTGTGGGAGGGACGGTTGCCCACATCTGTCCAAGTATGGTACCGTCAGTTGTAGAAAACGTACTTAGATCCTCCAGTGAAGGGAGCAATACCTCACTGTTAAATTACTCCACTACAAGCAAACGTGCTGTATTCATACTCAAGTAGAAGTACAAAGCATTTGTAGCAAGATGTACTCGAGGTGTCAAAAGTAATAATACTCAGAAGACTGCAAAATGACCCCTGTTTGTCTAGCATTATATTACTGGATTATTATTATGTATGCATTGCTGCGTTTACATTGTAGCTGGTCAAAATTAAGCTAATATTAATTACTTGTTACACTATTCAGTAGTTTGATCTATGCATCATGTTTTATAAACTGAGTACACATTTTGTATGTAAAACCTTGATCTTCAAAATAATTAAAGTTATCATAAATGTAGTGGCATAAAAAGTACACAAAAGTACACTCAGAATTATGCACTACAGCACTTGAGTGAATGTACTAATGTGCTAATGTTACTTACTCCACCACTGGGGACAGTTAAATATCTCAACAGCTCTTTTGAAATAAAAGGATATAAACCCAATAGACAAGGATGTTATATTAACAGTGCGTTTACAATTCATATTTCTTTTGACACCTGAGTTGCTTATTGGGCCTGTGATATGTTGAGACAGTGAGGTATTAATACTTTTCCTTAAGTAAAGGATCTGAATACTTCTTCCACCTCTGTGGATCAGCAGCAAAGACTCCTCTACCAGGTAGTATATGACTGAGTATAACAACGTTTTTTACGTTCTCATTTTCCTTAATTTCTTTATTGTCAAAACACACACTTAGAAAACAGGTCAAAAGGCATATGACAACAAACTAAATCACAAACAAAACTGTAATGGAATTATAATCAAAATATGTTAAAGACATTAAAAGAAAATGATCTTACAAAATCACCTCATTAAAGTCGTTTAACAGATTAGAGTGAAAAGGCTTTCCTGTGTCTGAGCCTTGTAGTTTCAAACTTCTAAATTTCTCAAAAACCATTAAAAAAAATAGTTAAATGAAATAAAATAAATTACTTCCTAAATACGATTAGATATCATGTATATTTCCATTAAATAATCATAAAGTTTTCATTAAAATGCATACCGTATACAACTATGTACTATACACTATGTGTATAACAAACTAAATATATAACTTATATGCATGCATGGCATTCATAATAAATGCATCTCAAGTTTGTTTGAAATTATAAAAATAGATTCTCAACAGAATAATATACGTTTTTGAAAATTTATTTTAAAAGGTGATGGAAAGAACAAATCTCTTGTCTCATTCAGTATGACGTACGAAGTATATTAAGACTGCATAGTAACACTGTTCCTGAGTCAGTTTTGTAATTTTTGAACCTGTACAGCACGCACTGGCCGGTATCTGTGATATCTGACTCCAGATCGGCCCATGAGAGGCCACGTAACCACGGTGCAAGCCTCGCGGTATTTACGTTTCCCAGAATGCCTCGGTCTTCCTTTCTGCCTGAACCGACATGGTGGGTACATAGTGGATTCTCCTAAGGAAATATTGTACTTGTTCTATCTGTTTGCATCCCAACTTGTATGCGCGTTATGACATTTTAGACTGTAGCTATAAATTATATGAAGCTCGTCCTTGTCTATAATGTAGATATTGTGCGTCGATGTTGTTGTATTTTTGGATAAAACTTGGTTAAACTGACCATGGTGTTGCCGGTACGAGCAGCACTGTGACTCGCTGTCAGGAGCTAAAGCTAACGTGGGTGAACACGCTTGATTGAAGGAGCCCTGTCGCGTTATTATCTTGCGTTTTCCGCGTCAATGTGTACTGGCAGTAGTAATAATTAATTTGATATTGTGGTTAAGTGAAGTCCAACGGGAAGCGTTGTTTAGCATGATACAAGTGTGTATCCGAGGGATTTAGCCGGCAGTGTTGGATTGACGGGCCTGAGCATTGCTAATTGTGTAAATGGTTATGCTAACGTCAAAATTAGTAAGTGTAGTTTAAATCTAGCATTACTTAGCATATTTATTGTGAGGTAGTTAATTATTTTGAGAATATCTCGGCTTAATTGTGAAGTTGAAGCGGTAGCAGCTAAGTTAGGTGCATCGCCTTTAACTCGGTTTGGAGGGTATGTTAGCATCAGTAGTAGATTGATCATCATAGGGATTTGGTTAGCTTTACTCACTGTAATGCTTCTGAGTTGTCCCAAGTTTTTTGCTTTCGTAGCATTGACTACTAGTATCCAGACACTACTGCTTAAAGCATATACTTTAAAGACAGGTTTGGGAACTAGCAATAGGTATTGGACGAGGCTAACCTGCATGGTGAGCGATGGATGCTAAAGCCCAGGCATGCTGGTTAGTTGGTGAATAGTAATTGTATTTAGTTACTTCAAAATGAAAATTATAAACCAGAATGTATTGGCCTTGACAATGGTTGTGCTGTTAGGTTACTTTGAGGAATAGTTTGTAAGTGTAGTTTCATGAATGTACCCTAACACTGTTCTCTACTTGGCAGCCTAAGGGAAAGAAGGCTAAGGGGAAGAAGGTGGCACCTGCCCCTTCTGTGGCCAAGAAACATGAGGCCAAGAAAGTAATCAACCCCCTGTTTGAGAAGAGGCCAAAGAATTTTGGCATCGGTAAGTAGCCCAAGGTGGCGTTTTGGGAGAACTTTGGATTGTAATGGTGCAGATGATGTTAAAGAATATTTGCTATCTTAACAACACTGATGACAATTTTCCCACCAAGATCGCTGATGCACGTTAAATTATAAAATAACAGGCTTTGCCTCAGTTTGATTTCAGATGTTAAACATTTGTTTTGTTTTTTCCTCATAGGCCAGGATATTCAGCCCAAGCGTGACTTGACACGCTTCGTGAAATGGCCTCGTTATATCCGCCTGCAGAGGCAGCGCTCCATCCTCTACAAGCGTCTGAAGGTTCCTCCTGCAATCAACCAGTTCACCCAGGCTCTGGACCGCCAGACTGGTAAGTTTCAACAGTTTTTGACATCAAGTGAGTGCTTTTTGATGACATGGCTGCCTGAAGAACAAAGATGTAGTATTTCAAAGATGGCTAAAGGGTATTTCATAGTACCATTCTGGCTTTGCAAATGATGTAAAGAATATTTGCTATCTGAACAGCCGTGCTGACCTTTCCACCAAGATCACTGATGCAGTTATTTGAAATACGGTTCACTTGTCATGCTGTAGAACAGCTCAAGCAGGGAGCCACTGTTTGGTGCTTTGAAGTTAATTTGTGATGTACCGTTCCTTCACAGCCACTCAGCTGTTCAAGCTGGCCCACAAGTACAGGCCAGAGACCAAGCAGGAGAAGAAGCAGAGGCTGCTTGCCCGTGCTGAGCAGAAGGCAGCTGGAAAGGGTGATACCCCGACCAAGAGGCCCCCTGTCCTCCGTGCAGGTGAGCAAGAAACACTGTAGAGTGGAACTGCATTGATTATTGAAGTTTACAATGAGAATATGGATCGTACCTCTGTAATCAATTCCAAGAAGACGTTAGCAGTTTTCCACAAAAAGCCTCAGTGAGACTGTAGATTCATCCCACATGAAGCCGTTTTAGTTGGGCTTTGTAGGTGAACATCTCTGTGTTTATCTTCATGTATTGAAGTTAGTTGCATTAGGAACCATGTTGGGAATTCATTAGTGTAGTTTTATCTAACTTGGCCTGAATGCAGTGATGTCTTGAATTTCTTCACCTGAAACATGCCTTGATGTTTTTGAGCTTTTTAACGCTGAGCATTGGCCAGAATGAATCATTCTAGGGCAGCACGTTTGCTGATCAGTTGAATCTGACTGATTTAATCATTCCTCCTCCCTACAGGTGTGAACACTGTCACCTCTCTGGTGGAGAGCAAGAAGGCCCAGCTGGTCATCATTGCCCACGATGTCGATCCAATTGAGGTAAGTTTGTCACACATATTTTTGGCTGCAGTGGAACTTGCCATATTGCTCACAATTCATTGTAGAAAAGTGGTCACTGGCAATGATGTCTGAATTTCTTCACCTGAATCCTCTATGTGGATCAAAACATACGAGCTTTTTAACCCTGAGCAGAGACCACAAAACCAAGAATACATGTTTTTACCACATTTCTTATGGACACAACAGTTTTTGGTCAGAATACTAACATTTTTTGCCGTTTCCTTGTTTTTCCTAGCTCGTCGTCTTCCTGCCAGCTCTGTGCCGCAAGATGGGCGTCCCATACTGCATTGTCAAGGGCAAGGCTAGACTGGGCAGACTGGTGCACAGAAAGACATGCACTTCAGTTGCCTTCACACAGATAAACCCGTAAGTTTGTGCATGAATTGAGCTGTTGTGTCAGCATGTGACACAGTATAAAATCAGATTACTGGCTAAAACTTTTTTTTGTGGTGGGGGGGGGGTGTCACATCTGGAAACTCTCATATTATAAAATGTTAATAGGGCATTTTCTACTGTAGTGGTTCCAAATCAAGATCTGTTACTGATTTACTTACTGGACTTTGTATGAAATTTTACTGAATTTTCAGAGACAGAACACAATACTGGTACTTGTCTATGATGTTGTAATCATGTTTTAAGATGCCTTGTGTGGTCAAACTGGTCATGATACCAAATTTGAGAGGACAGGGGTGAAGTTCTGATCTTTCAAAACAAATATTAATAGAATACATTGAATTAGCTCCGTTTCTAAATGGTGTGAGCGCTGTATTAACTGGCTTTGCTCTCTCCTAGTGAGGATAAAGGTGCACTCGCAAAGCTCGTTGAAGCCATCAAGACCAACTACAATGACAGATATGAGGAGGTGAGCACTCATTAGAGCTTACTTTAGTGTCTCCACATAAGTAGAATTGCATTTTGATAACAAAGTACACATTGCCTCATTTTAACCCTTTCGTTTCAACTCCTTTCCAGATCCGTCGTCACTGGGGAGGCGGCATCATGGGCCCCAAATCCACAGCCCGCATCAACAAGCTGGAGAAGGCAAAGGCCAAGGAACTGGCAACCAAGCTTGGTTAAATTGTTTGGAATAAAAAAAAATATGTCCTAATAGAGTGAGACTGTTTTTATTGTTACAACTAAATATATCATATTTTGGAACCAAGTTTCAACTGAAGGTTATTCCTTTTCTCTACACTAATGTCAGGAAGATGGTAAAATTTGACTGTTCAGTCAAATACTGCATTTATCCTTAATTGCAAGTAGCGATGAGAAGTAAATATTCTATTGCAGTACTCAAGTGTAATCTGAGATTTAAGTAGTGCAATGATCAGTAATCTTCAAATGTGAGTTATTTAAATTAGAAACAGTCGAGTCTCATGGCAAGTCTTCAAAGCTGTAAATTAACAGTCAACTCAGATGAACTCATGACTGAATTGAGGTGATGAGCTTAATTTATATTTATTCTCAAATACATCTCAGGAGAATAATCCACTTATTTACATATTTGAAAGTCTGATACAGTACAAATCAAGTGCATCACAGGTCTGCAGCAGTTCAAAGTTTTATGTCTAGTTCAACATTTTCACTGCATTTAATCACACTCAGATCTTCTTGATGAACTTTGCAAACCACATGTAGGAGGTAGCTGCACATAAGCCATACCTGAGAGAGAATGGACAAAATCAATTCAGTGATATGTCAACATAAAGAACAGGACAGTGATTTTCAGTATAAAAGCATCCTGGCAGCTGTCACCTACCATGTTATTATGTACTGCATGTGTTCATTCCTCAGCGTGACCCTGGTCTGTCCACCGATCGGTCCACCAGGAATGGTGCTCCCTGCAGGATACAAGACACTTTAATGTACTTGCATGCAGACTTAACAGTTCTCTTTTCTATATGAATTATTACAAAGTGTATGAGCCATTTGTTTAATCTGATATTCACTCTGAAGTTCAGTCACAGAGCATCATGGACCTTGTTGTTCGTGACATCTTACCAAAGTCAGCGTCAATGAAGATGGGCTCAGCTCCAGTGAGGCTGGACATGGCCTCCAGGTCTCGGTAATGCCAGCGGTTTCTCTCCGCGTCATTGTTTGGCATAAAGGGTTTACGAGTCTCTGTCAGCCGAACGACCCCGACCACCTCCACCTCATCTTCCACCTGCACACGAGCATTACTACAGTTTAGATTAAAGGAGTCTGAAGCGGTAAATACAAAACATAAATATGAGAGAAATGACGTTTCCTTCGATATGAAATGTGATGTTGATTAATAGCTGAGACATCACATAGAAAGGTTGCATTAGCCACTGCTAGCAAAACACCTCACCTGTCAGCAAAAAAGCTGCATTGTGGGTAATGTAGTGGTGAATAAGTGCAATAAAAAAAGACAATATCTTGCCATAGGAGTGCAAAGCTAACTCAGCAAACCACATCCTCAGAAACACTAACCTGTCCCTTCATCCTGGTCTCGGGTCTTATCTTCTGTCTTGGGACGTATCCTCTGTTCACCAGGATTGTGATGCTGCAGGACAGAAGGGCTGCAGTTAGTATTATAACTCCAGGGTCAACCCAGCGCAGCAGCGTTCTGGCTGTCGTCTTACCCGAGGTCGGTACACCGGAATGGAGTGACGACATTTGCGCCGGTCTCCCCGCTTGAGGACAGCCTGCCTGCCTCTCGGGCCTCTTTCTCGGGGTCGACGGGTGAGCGGGGCAGAATGTAGAGCTCCTGCGAGTGGTCGTACCGTCCACGCACTCTCACCCTCCTGTACTCTAGGCTGTTCAGCTCATGCGGGCTAGGATCCGGGGAGAAACATGGCAAAGGTGAGACTGCACATTAATCGGTAACATGGGTGTCAATTTGGAGGAGGGACAAGAATAAGTGCTGCCCTCAGAGGACTTGCTGTTATTTGTAGTGATAGTTTCTCTGAATGGATATTTCTGTTTCTAAAATGCTTCATAAACCAGGAGAGGATGTAGCTGCACTTAGTCTTTGTGTGGCCTGCTCTTCAAAGCCCAGTGTGTGTGAGATTAATAGTAAAAGGATCGAGCTTGCACTTACTCAAGAGGAAGAGGAATGGGCTCTGCGGTAGTGAGTCGTGTCAGCTCATTGATCAGCTGTATTTTCCACTGACGGCGTTTCACCTTCACAGAAACAAAAGCGTCCGAGTCCATCCGACCACAACAAGCCAAAGATACATCAGCATTGACAGATGTGATAGCACAGAGGAGATAAGCTGTACCTGCCATGTGCCCAGGCCAAAGGTGGTGGCAGGGATGAGCAGCAGGAACCATTTGAGGAAAGAGTCTTCTCCTTTCTCTGCTTGGGCTGCTGTGGAGCTGGACCGCTGCCCGAGGGGAACGAACCTGCCTGGAAATTCACAGTACACAGAATGTATGGACGTTACCCCAGACGTTGAAAAAAAAAAAGTGCCATGTAGGCTCATTCACAAATATTATCCTGTTAAGCATCACATGACAAAATTTAAACCTGATATTGATGTGAACTGTTCATTTTGTGAGGCTCAGTATGTAACACACATTCATATGACACTGAGTATACATGTTTTCATCAGTTTACGCTATTTACATTTACATTATTTTCACAAATTTAAATTTAAATTAACAATTCCCCTGGTTGTTTCTTCGTTTTCTATGCATCACTATTACTAATTACCATTTGCTTTTCATTGTTTTCGGTGCATTTTGAATTATGAACAGAAAGTACAAAGTGCACTTTAATGTCATCAGTATGTTACTTACTACTATGATAAAAGATATTTATATATATTTTACCGTCTGTACGCTTGAGGAGTGGCAGTCTGGACAGGAGCAGAGTCCTCTTGATGTAAACGACATGTGTCTGCAGCGACAGAAAATCAGCTGAAAAGTGACTTTCACGAGACTCAGGGAAGTTCCTTTGAGTTAAAAAGACGAGCAGTAACATACCTGTTTTTTCAGGGCCGTCAGCACCCTGGTGGAATAAGCCAGCGCTGTTTTCAGAGAAGCCATGATGAATCAAAACATTCAGGAAAAAGAGGTGAAAACATGGATGTGACAAAGGGACTGCATAACAGCTACATAACTGACCAGAAGGGGGACCGCTTCTGGTGTTACTCCTTCCGGTTTAGTGACGCTCCGCCCGCTTTACCCACGTGTGTTCAGAAATGTGTTGATATTTTGTACCACTGAAGTCCTGTCTTGATGTGTCTGTTTTAGCTGGATTTAAAAGCTTCATCTGTCGACATGGATCTCGCCTCAAAGGACTCGTACATCCAGCAATTTGCAAGTAAAGTGTTTTCTCCCCGAGACCAGGAGCCGAAGAAGAGACCGTTTGGTAATGTTTGCTAACTGTGTTAGCTAATTTACACCTTGTTCTGGACGTGTAGTCTTTTCTGTGCTGTACTGCAAACATTACTTTTATAGTTTTTTTTTTGTGGTAGCGCTTGTAGAAAAGCATCTAAAATTCCATGTAAGCAAACCTGTGGCTATTACTGCAATTGACGAAAGGTGGCGCTACACTGTTTAAAAGCTTCCCGATGTAGGCAAGAGTAATCGATCAATAAAAAAAAAAAAGGAAACTCGATTATTTTTATTTTTGTGTATAACGGGTTATTTATGAAGAAAAAATAATAATAAAAAATATTTTCCACTTGTGAAATGTGATTTATTTATTTGTTGTAAATTTAATATCTTTGGGACTATATGTCAGACTAAACATTTATCAAGGACGATTAAAGATATTGTGCTATAGGAAACTATGGCTGACATTTATTTTTCTTTTCTGACACATGACAGATAAAATCATTAACTGATTGATCCAGTGCTTCCTAGGCTGGGGTCAAGACCCCCACTAGGAGTTGCAAAATTAATATTAGATAGTTTCTTTGTTTGATAAAAAGAAAAAAAATTCTCCACTAACCTTTTCTTTCAAGTTGATGGCATTACCTGAGCATGTTTAACTTCCTAAACTGGTAACTGCCCTGAAAATTGCAGCATAGTGACAGTCCAGCTGACACTGTTGTGTATCTAATTACTAATATATGTGGTGTGTTTGTCTGTGTGTAGGTCATTTCAAGGGTAAAAGTGACACCGGGCCTCCAAAGAAGAAGAAAAAGTGTAAGAAGAAGCATTTTAAAGAAAAGGGTACCTGTGAAAAGACTTCTCCTAAACCCCATCAAAAGCCTTCACTCTCGACTGCAGCACAGAAAGGCCCAGCAAAACTGAATGGGTCCAAAACCAAGAGCGTAAATGGATCCACAGCACAGCAGCCTAAAGGTGCAGTAAGTTTATCCGCGTCTCTGAGAGAGAATTACATTGACACACCTGCTGTACACCACTGGACTCTTCATGTTATTAAAAATCCCTAATGTTTCCTACAGTGACATTTTCTTATTTTTTCTTAAAGGAGAAAATGTGGAGTCCAGCTTCTCCACAGTAGACGTACTACGCAAGAGACTGCATGAAAAGATCGAAGAGTCCAGAGGCCAGGTATGCAGCAATTGAATAAAACCACCTGGGGGTTTATTTATATTCTGTATTATTTGCAGTCTATTCAGAGAAGGTGAGTTGCACTCACTGACTCCTCAACTGTCATTTTAACTGTTAACTTAAAACCAGCAAAACAAGTTCAGTGTTGCCTTTATGAAAACGTGTACTACTACTACACATTGTTGTAATACAGAGTTCTTACGCTCTGTTTTTGAAGTCGACTAGATGTAAGTGCAGACCAGGAGATAGTAAAGGAGTGTATGTGTGATGTATAATGATGTATTTATGGTGTTCAATCAACAAGTGTGGTACAAGCCACAGATACACAGGTTTGGCGTCTTGACAGCTGCGTTACTTAAAGTAACATTTAAAAGTACACATTTAATACACCAAGTACCCCGGACATGAATCCGGAGGGAGCGAGTTGTGTGCTAACTGGCAAGAGTTCATTAGAAACTAAATGCTTGTTTCTGATGTTGTTCGGTTCAACATGTGGAGAACTGTCTTGGGGAATTGTAAAACACATACTGCTCAGTAGTTTAACATTTGGTTGAGTGTCTGTTGGACTAACATGTTACACTCGTCTTTTATCAGGGAGCCCCAAAGGATGCAGCATCAGAGGCAGTCCAGGCAAAGCGAGCAAAACGAAAGCTGGAGCGTGAGCGTAAGAAGAGGAAGAGGAAAGAGTTCCGGATGAAGCAACTGGCTGAAAAAAGTGGCCAAGAACAGCAGCCGGAGATAAAACAGGAAGTAAAGCCTGCCCCAGCCGTAAGTAAAAGAAACAAAACTGCCATCATCTTCAACAAGGTGGAGACAGTGGAGGAGAGATATGTAGACAAAATACAGGAAAGGAAGAACAAGAAGCAGAGTATCAAGGGCAAGATGGCACCTCTGACAGGGAAGAACTACAAGCAGCTGCTCAGTCAAGTGGAGGCCCGCAAAGCAAAGCTGGATGAACTGAGGGAGAAAGACGAGGGGAAGGCCCGCGAGATGGAGCAGAAGATCAAGTGGACCAACATGCTTTATAAGGCAGAGGGCATCAAAGTCAAAGACGATGAGGACATGCTGCGCACCTCGCTGAAGAGGAAGGAGAAGAAGAGCGCCCAGAGGAAGAGGCAATGGAACAAGCGGAGCGAGAACATCATAGAGAAGATGCAGCAACGTCAGGACAAGAGACGAAAGAACATCCTGAAACGCAAGCAAGTCAGAACAGAGAAGAAGAAGGACAGGGCACGGAAGAAAGGCAGGGTGCTGCCCGAGGACTTGAAAAAAGCCGCAGTTTAGAGGAAAGACAACACAGGCAATGTCTGAATAAGTAAACAGTCTCTTTTTTTGGCAGTATGATTTTTTTCATATGAGATGAAAGCAGGAGTGCTGCTGCACATGCTGTACCTTTGCTCCTGGAAAGGAGTAATAAGTGTATATTGTGCGGTTAATAAAATGTGAATTTACTTATTTTACCAAGTATCAAAGCTGTTTGACATTTGGGGGAATGTGCCAGCAAACTCATACTCCTACTCTAAATAAGAAGCTAACCTAGGGTTCAAACAAGCCGCTCGTTAGCTTAAGTAGCTTAGCAGAAGGTCTGGAAATGGCCTCTGTCCAAAGGCAACAAAGTTCATCAACCAGCAGCTCTAAAGCTCACTTATGAACATGTCTTATTTGTTTAGTCCATACAGGATCTGAGAGAGTGTAAAAAAACACAATTTCTGCTTGTATATTGGGGTTATGTGCAGGACTTTCTGGGCACAGTGAGTCTTGAGGTTGTCAGGCAACCATTTTACTCCAGAGAGTTGTACTGAACCTCTTATGTTAGTAAGATTATTAGCTTATTAGCTTCTTTCCTGAAATGTGGAGCTACTTCTTTAAAAGCCAATATTAATGTTGCTCACTCAATCTAACATAAGGTATAGCTGGTTGTACTTGACATTTATTCATGTGTTGTGGTCGTGGTAGCTAACTGTCGCTGTTTCTAATTCTGTCCAGGCTACTTGATGCTAATTCATGTAAATGCTAAAGCTAGCTCTAACTGTTAGAAGGCTAACGTCATGCACCCATTCATGGAGCTGGAGTTACTCCACCCAGGCCTGAAGTAGAAATGAAAACACAAGGAGGTCAAAGAAGAGTTTCAAGGACTTGACTTCAAAAGTTCATTAGTATTTAAAATAAAATACATATCCGCAGGTACCGCAGTTCAGGAAAACCAATGCAAAGATCTTTGTTCAGCGTCATCTTTCCTGGTGATAAAAGCCTGCGCTCCTCTCTGAAGTGATGATCATCCTTTTGCGGGAGTAATCAGGAATCTTGCCACTAACTTCACTGTAATTTGTTGGAACTCAAACCAGCACAAGGTGGGTACAGCGACAGAAAAACAAAGACACGCTGGTATACTGCGAGTGTATTTAAAAGTGTGCTTTTATTACAGAAAATCATGTCAAGACAACTTCATGCGAGCAGAACAGACGGTGTTGTTAAAAATGTTTGGTGAGTCACATTATTGACAGGAGGATACCAAAGCTGTCCAGGAGATTATTTATAGTCAGCGTGATTAAATCTGTGCGAAAACAAGCTGATCCCTACACAGGGCCCACAGCCGGGCATCAGTCAGGACAGTTGTGGTTTCATAAAAGTCTGCACCTCTATTGACAGAGTCTAATCCCAACCATGTCCTGGTCCCATTTTTATCACCATTGTATGACCATGTGATTGGTGGAGCATGGGGGTGGAACAGCCTGGCAAGTCCTTTTATTGTGCTTATTGATTTATCAAAATACCACATTGATGAATAGTCTTAATCAGTGTTTCATTAAAACAAAACACAACTTGTAGATTTGAGGAGATGGTTGCAGGGCAGGTGGTAGCTCAACAGTCAGGGAGGATAATATATGACAACAAACATACTGTAACAGATGATTGTTCTCCCAGATAGCTCTTCATTGTCTGACCTGTTTTGGGCCAACAGGCTTGAATTCACGCAACTGGCAGCAGACTACAAAGCAGTGAACCTTGGACAGGGATTTCCTGACTTCTCCCCTCCCAAGTTTGTCCAGGAGGCTTTCTGCAATGCTCTGAATGGAGGACCCCTAATGCACCAGTACACCCGACCTTTTGTGGGTGGAAATACACTCTTTTATCTTTCTGTGAATGTCAGAGACACATGCTTATTTTTAGTTCATGTTAGGATGATAATAATTTATTTTTCCCAGGTATTAAAAGGACAAATGGATGTAGAACAAACTGTGAGAGACATCTTATGATTTCCTGTCATTTCTCTCCTCAGGGCCACCCCCCTCTTGTGAAAAGTCTGGCTAAATTGTTCAGTAGGATCGTGGGACATGAGATCGATCCCTTTGAAGACATCCTGGTCACACTTGGAGCTTATCAGGCTCTCTTCTCTGCATTTCAAGCTGTGATTGAAGAAGGGGATGAGGTACGAAAATCCACCCAAAGAGACATCATGTCAAAATCTTCTACAGTGCAGCGGACGTAAAAGCAGAGAAACGCAAACACATCAAAAATGTCTGATTATATTGTATGTGTTGTTGACTCTATGATAAAACTCCTCCACATAGAGCTCAGCACTAAAAAAAGACTAAGACTTGAGGAAAACCAATGCCATGCCAGAGTAAAAGTGTTACATACTGTAGTTTCACTTACCCAGTTTTGTGGTTAATAACTTTAGAAAAAAACCTTACAGAAATGTTGCTTTCAGGTCATAATTGTTGAACCGTTCTTTGACTGCTACCAGCCAATGGTGAAGATGGCTGGAGGAAAGCCAGTGTATGTACCCCTGAGGCCGGTGAGCAATTTGCATATTTGCTTAATGTTACAAACAAGTTCCAGGGCATCTTTCACTAATTTCTCCTCTGTCTTTGTGTACATGCACTTGTACATATCTCTATTTCAACCTGAATTTTCCTGTGTTCAATTTTCAGAAAGCTGAGGGAGGAGCCGTCCTGTCAAGTGGAGACTGGGTTCTTTCTCCTGAGGAGCTGGCCAGTAAATTCACTCCACGCACCAAAGCCATCATCATCAACACTCCTAACAACCCATTAGGCAAAGTAAGACGTTAACCACTGCAGTGTCTCTTTGACATCCAGCTGGTTGATGCAACAGGCCTGCATTTCAGATATTTAAAGGTCCAGTGTGTGGGCTTTAGTGACATCTAGTGGTGAGGTTACAGATTGCAACTAACTGAATACCCCACGCCTCACCATCCCTTTCAGTGGCTCCAAAAAAAACTGTTCTCAGTCAGTGTTTGGTTTGTCTATTCTGGGTGAAATAAGGAGTTCAGTCTAAGATACTGATAATACAGCTATTCTCATTTTCACACAATTATGCACTAATGAAAACCTATTCATAGATATTACATTCCATATCTGCCTTTTTCTGATCACTGATCCGCCTAAATCTTACACACTGCACCTTTAACTGTGAAGTCATTTTGTTGTTTCACAGAATAAAGTGTGTTGTTGTACATAAACACACATCACACATCCATGTCCATGACAGATTTATAAGACTGAGGAGCTCCAAATGATCGCTGATCTGTGCATCAAACACAACGTGCTGTGCATCAGCGACGAGGTGTACGAGTGGCTGACTTATGATGGAGCCGAGCATGTAAAGATAGGTGAGATACAGCCAGAGCTCAACACGCAAAGTGTAAAGCTGCATTCCTGATCTATTAATCTGATCAATATGTTGACAGCCAGCCTTCCTGGGATGTGGGAACGAACCATCACTGTTGGCAGCGCTGGAAAGACCTTTAGTGCGACTGGTTGGAAGGTAAAGCACAGATTGTCAGAGGATTCAGGTAATGTGTTCCTCTTCACTGCACATAGTTACGATGAGCTGTTTGATCTCTCCAGGTCGGCTGGGCCATCAGTGCTGCACATATCATTAAACACATGAAAATCATCCACCAAAACGCTACCTATGTCTGTGCTACAGCTGCTCAGGTAAGCACACCACTCCATGAGCATTTTCATTAGTTCTAGGCATGAAATGTGGTTTCTTTAGCTTCTGTAACACAGATACTGTAAGAAATTTGGTTCTTCTTCAAATTTATAGCAGTGTTGTGCAATTATGGCCGTAGTCCAGGAAGTTTTATTTCAAACTCTAGCCTCAATACCTCTCATCCGTTCCTGCCTTCATCAGGAGGCAGTGGCTCGTGGATTTGAGAGAGAATATGAGCTGTTTGGGAGTCCAGAGAGCTACTTCCAGCAGCTGCCTGCAATGCTGCAGAACAAGAGAAAGAGGCTGGCCTCGTGTCTGGAGAGTGTGGGTTTACGGCCCGTCATGCCAGAGGGAGGCTATTTTATGATCGCAGACATCTCCTCTGTCAGTGAGTAAAGGACAAACATCCGCGTTCATCACTGCCGTTTTTTCTCTGATTAATGTTCATCTGGGCTTTCTTTTTTGACAGAGGTGGACTACAAAGACCAGAGCTCTGAGGGTGAACTCAATGACTTCAGATTTGTTAAATGGCTAATAAAGGAGAAGGTAAAGAAGGAGTGGCCTTTCACAAACTTCCATGATGAAATTTGGAATGAAGGTCAAGTGTGTGTGTGTGTGTGTGTGTGTGTGTGTGTGTGTGTGTGTGTGAACGCATGAACGCGTGGATGCATGCACATACGTGGTCACAGTTTTTGTGAATTTGCTCTTGTCACTGTATAATTAGTCTTTTTTCCTGCAGGGTTTGGCAACGATCCCCGTCTCTGCATTCTTCAGTCCAGAGCACAGCAAGGAGTTTGACAAATACATCCGATTCTGTTTCGTCAAGGTAAATTCAACCTAATCAGCTGAGATGATTTTGATCCGCTGTCTCACTCTGTCGCTCTTTGTCAGTCCCTCTCACTCACGCTCACGCCCTTTGTCTCACAGGAGGACTCCACCCTGGATGCAGCAGAGGACATCTTGAAAAAGTGGAGTCAGGGACAGTAAATTCGTCCATGATAACCAGGGTTACCCGTCCACCCAGATTTCAGCAGGCTACTGAAACAGACTTGGGTTGTGTCCTCATTTTAGTCAAGCCATATTGAGTGTTTCTCTGTGTGATTGCGTCACAGTACTTAAAGGTACAAGAAACCAATCGTCCACTTTCACTTCGTCCTTTTACCTTGTACTTGTACTACATGTCCCCTCAGACTTCAGCATCATTGTTCTTTAGCTTCATTAGTGTCGGGCTCATGCCTACAGGAACAGCTGTATAATTACTTTGGCCGACCACATAAACAGCATTAAACAGAACGAACATCAACCAGCAATTTAGATATAAAGTCTAGAGGTGTCTTATTTCCAGATACATTTTAAATTTACAGAAAGCTGTTTCCAAGCATTGAAGCAGCCTGAACTGAGTTTTGAATCAGAATGAATGAAAACTGTCCAATAGGGCCAATAGCAGTGCTTGTAAAGTTGTTTGTTTCCAGGTGTGTCGACTTTGACTGCAAATACAAATTTCTTTTCACGTATTTTGTTCTGTATGTGAGTTTGTGGCCAACATTGGTGGAAAGCAATAAATCACCTTTCTCTCAGGTACTGTGCTTAAGCACAGTTTAGAGTTACTTGCATTTTTGTTTGGTTGAGTATTTTCTACATTTCAGAGGGAAATGTGCTTTTTACCCCACTGCATTTATTTGATAACTTTAGTTACTTTTCAGATTCAAATTAATAATGTGAAATATATTCAAGAAATAAATTAGATCTGAATACTTCTTGCACCACGTCCATATAAAGGTACAAAAGGTTGAACAGTCAGGAGAAGGAGGGGTGGAGGCGACTGAAGGCTTTGACAGTCGGAGCTCTGTGACAAACCGTCAGCAGGCAGGTGCAGCAGCTTTTAGGTCAACTGTGTTTTTCTTTCAGTGAATCATGTCAGGACGACTTCGCACATGCAGAACAGATGGAGTCGATAAAAACATTTGGTAAGTGATAATGACACAGGTGGACTTTTGACACCTGAGCTAGGTATGACTTCATGGGCTATAAAGACAACAGTGAAGGTCAGTCAACATGACAGCGAACGACTCCCTATAGTGGAAACTGTTTCATGTTTTGAATCATTCACATTGAAAAAAAATAAAAAGTAGTTCTCTCACAGAGGAACATTTTTGGTGTCAGCGTTTGTTAAAACTTTGGGATTTTGCTACCCTGAGTTGAGTCTGTCAGGAAGCTGTGTACTTCCTCTCCTGCTGGATATTTCCTCAACTCGAATTTGCAGAGTTTAAATCATCTTGCTGCTCATACATCCTAAACTATATCCCTTAAGGTTCACTGCACATAGTTACGATGAGCTGTTTGATCTCTCCAGGTTGGCTGGGCCATCAGCTCTGGGCAAATCATCAAACTTCTGAAAGCCATGCATCAGATGTCTGCGTTTGATTGTGCAACTGCTGCTCAGGTAAACACATAATTCCTGAAGCACTGCATATGTTGCTGCTACAAAGCAAGACTTCATAAGATTTTATCAGAGCAGGCCTGAAATAAGAAATCTGCTGCCGCTGCCTCAAGCTTTCAGTCGAGTCTGGAAATCCAATTATTCTCCTGCTGTTTGTGTTGTAAATTTAATATTTTCATATATTCCTCTTCCTGTGACTCTGAAAGAGGAATCAAATGTACTTAAAAATGAATTACGTCAGTCTTTTAAAGTCTGCCTCACCACACTGATGCATCTAATGTTATCAGTGCACATTGCACAGACAAACAAAGTTCATAAGAGAACTTTTCTTTCAGCTTCAAGCCAAAAAACATCTTTTCCAAAGATACTGGTTTGGAATTGTCATTGTCTTTATGTATCGGCCGGCATATACATCAGTGCTAACATATATGTAATAAGTTATCATCGGCCAATTTATTGGTTAAACCATTACATTTTAGGGTCTGAATGATTTAACACATAATAAACATGATATTATTAATATATGCTGATGGTTTACCTTGCAGAAATGGGCAGACAATCATATGCGTATCTCATAATTTTCTTATTTGTTTCTCTCAGTCTTCTCATCTGTTCTTGCCTTCATCAGGAGGCAGTGGCTCTTGGATTTGAGAAAGAATACGAGCTGTATGGGAATCCAGAGAGCTACTTCCAGCAGCTGCCTGCGATGCTGCAGAACAAGAGGAAGAGGCTTGTCTCATGTCTGGAGATTGTGGGTTTGCAGCCCGTCCTGCCAGAGGGAGGCTATTTCATGATGGCAGACATCTCCTCTGCCTGTGAGTGTCACTCGTATACTGTAGTGACTAAATCAGCCAAGACAGTCGCAGCTTGAACACTTTATGTTAGTACTCGTGTATGCAGTGAGGTGTTATTACTGCTTCTGCATGTGTGACTAACCTTAACTTCCTTTTATGACAGAGGTGGATTTCAATGGCCAGAGCTCTGAGGATGAACCCTACGATTTCAGATTTGTTAAATGGCTCATTAAAGAGAAGGTAAAATGGAAAGTTTAGTTTTATTGAAGATGGAAAGAACTGACAAAGCAAAATGACTCAAGCAATGTCATAAGTGCTGTATGACGTATGATTACATGTTTAGATTATTTTATTTGGGCTTTTTTTTTTTTTTTTTTTGCAGGGTTCGGCAACAATCCCCATCTCTGCATTTTACAGTCCAGACCACAGCAAGGAGTTTGACAAATACATCCGATTCTGTTTTGCCAAAGTAAATAAAATTCAGTTTATTAAATTGAATTAAATCTTAATTTGATTCAAGTCCCCTCTATAACTGTGTTCCTCTTCGACAGACCTCTCACTCAGACTCACTCTCTTTGTCTCAAAGGAGGACTCCACCCTGGATGCAGCAGAGGACATCTTGAGAAAATTTCGTCAGTGATTAAACCTCACATTGTGCCTGTGAAAAGACAGCCTTAAAAAATCCCTTTAATTGTTTTTGTGCAATGATTTTTGTTTTGAGCAGAAAACTGTACATGAAATATTTTTAAATGTCCTGTTTCTCAGATATTTGATATGTATCCAGGTATCCAAAAGACTTTAATAAAGCTTTGAGCTCCTTACGTATATGTATATGCCAATATTATGTGACGTTACAAGAAGTCACAGTAGTTCAATTAATAAAACCTTCGGGTTTATCAGCGAATACGGACAGACTCTTATTTTGAAACGAGAGTAGCAACCCGGAAGTAAATACAGTTCACGTGTTAGTGTGTGAAGATGTCGACAGACGTTGCTACGAAAAGGGCTAAAATAGTGTCCTCTCAGGTGCTGTTACAGTATTGTTTTACTTAAAAATTACCTCGTCCTTTTTCTCTGGCTCACTTGTAATGTGTTTTTTGGTTTTTACAGCCCGAGGAGAGGGTGGACTGGAAGAAAAGGAAAGCAGAAAGTGAGTAAACAGCTAGCTCAGGCTACATTTAGCTAACATGTAGCTAGCTAACAACTTTCAGCTGCATTCCCATCAGTTCAGTTTGACACTAAAGCGGCAGTGCGATCTTTTATTCGCTATAACGCTAAGATCAAGACGCTTTAAACTGTCTTTGGACACGGATGTGTGGATTTTGTTCATGATTTTTATGTAGTAATATCTCAGTATTTCATATGGTGTTTGGGCATGTGTTTGGCCACAACATTAATGTGTAATTTCTTGTTATTTGTCAGTCTACTCCTAAGAGAGTATTTTATGAAGGTTTGTCACGTTGAGCTCCAGCACTGCACTCCTGGAGACTCGAGTGTCAAAGTTGAACTTCATTTAGGGGTTTTCAGGAGTCCTAAATCTTTGGCTTAACAATGTGTACACCTGATTTGAGGGGAACCAAGATAATTAAAAGAATGGGAGAAAAAAAACACATCTTTTGCACAAAACAACAAACCTAAAGATATTCAGTTAATTATCTCACAAGACTAGCAGCAAATCTTTACTGCAGCGCAAGTCACAAGTAGATGTTACCTCAGTTTAAGGAGTCACGAACCAATAAGGTTTGGAACGGCTGCCTTAGACCATCAATTTGGATATCTCCAGTCTGTCTACACACAGTTTATCTTAATTTCTTACTGATGTTGTTGATTATTCCTCAATAACAGTAAAGGAGACTCAGAAGCAAAGGAAACAGACCAAGCTGTTGAAACAGTTGGAAAAGCAGAAACAGCAAGAGGCCGCAGAGAGAGCGAAACTTGAACAGAGCCAAAACAAAAACGGTAACCTCACTATCATTTCATGGATTGCTGTCAGCTTACAGATCTGTGAACAGCTGCTGTAATGTGTGATCTGTGCTTGTATGTCTTAGGTCGGGCTTACACAGTGAGCGTGGCCCTGCCGGGGTCTGTCCTGGATAACGCTCAGTCCACCGAACTTCGTACGTACCTGGCCGGACAGATTGCGCGAGCCTGCGTCGTGTTCTGTGTCGATGAGATCGTTGTGTTTGATGAACAAGGAGAAGATGTGAAGTAGGTCACTGAAGAGGTACACTTAATTGGTAAACAGTCCCTAAACCAATCAGAAAAATACTAGAGGAGCTTTTTTTTCTTTGTCCCACAGGAGCGTTGAAGGAGAATTTAAAGGTGTTGGGAAGAAAGGACATGCTTGTATTCAGCTTGCCAGAATACTTCAGTACCTAGAGTGTCCACAGTAAGTAGGAACATTATTATAATCTCACCTGTTATCAGCCCGTTTTATCATATTTTGATCACAGCGTTTCTTCTCCACCAGGTATCTGCGCAAGTGGTTTTTCCCAAAACATCAAGATCTGCAGTATGCAGGTAAAAGTTCAAATTTCCTAATCTGACATTCATTTACAGCAGGTTTGTCAAAGCAGGCACTGTGGGTCCACCATCAGAACAAGACAACTGGGACTTGGCACCATTAAAAATATGCCGAATTATCTGTTAGCAGTTCCCGCATGCAGCGTACCCATGCATGTACAGACCACTATCACTGGATACAGCAAAAAACTTAAAAACATGATGACTCTCAGGCAAGTTCTTGAGTTATGAGGAGTTAAAATTTCTTAACAGATTCAGAGTTGTTCATTATTCATGGATTATTGAAAATATATCCTTGGAAAGTGTGAGTCACGCTGAATCTAAAAACATGTGTTTGGTGTCAGAGTTATGCCTCTGAGAAGGAGTGCAGTGCCACGCAAAATGCAATCAAATACCTAAATTGCCTTTGTGAGCCACCGCTGCAACACCAGCTGCTCATCCTGCTGATCAGCGCTCCAAACTGCAATAACTAACCAGCTGTATTTCAAACCAGCATGCACCTGTTTCTTTCACCTCACACAGTGTCTTTGCCTCAAGTCTCCCTCTCCGTATCCTTTTGATTATTATCTGAATACTATAGCAAGGTGGAGATTATATTGTAATGTTATTGGTCTTTGTTTGCTACCAGGTTTGCTCAACCCTTTAGACAGTCCTCATCACATGAGGATAGATGATGAATCAGAATACCGGGAAGGAATAGTCCTCGACAGACCGACCAAACAAGGACAAGGCTCATTAGTCAACTGTGGGATGAGAAAGGTGAGCGTGTCTTCGTGTAGGTTACTGTCATCAAGATGTGGACGCTATGATTAAAGATATTGTTGGTATTTGCAATGTAGTACAGACTACCGATTATAAAATGCCAGAACATAGTTAAAAATGTCCATGAGGCTCGACGTAATGTCTTATTTTCTCCAACAATTAGTCCAAAACCAAAATATATTCAGTTTACTTTCATAGAAGACAAAGAAAACAAGATAATATTCATAATTAAGAGGCTGGAACCAGTGATTTTCTGCCATTTGCACTTAAAAACAGCCCAAACAAATAATAATAACTTATAAAAAAGTCATTGTTACTGAACTACGTCCATCTGCTCCCACAGGATGTACGCATTGATAAACAGCTGCAGTCTGGACTTCGAGTCACAGTTCAGCTCAATAAGACACAGAGTCAAGGTAATTTTGTCCATCAGACTTTGACCTGTTTAATGTTTTATGTATAATTTCTCTATGAATAGTACCAATAGTGTGTGTGTCCATCTGTCTGTCCGTCATCCGCAGAGAGCAAACTGTACAAAGGTGTGGTGGTGGCGCCTCACGTGCCGAGGACTGAAGGAGGTCTCTACTGGGGTTACAGCGTCCGCCTGGCGTCTTGCCTCAGTAGGTTTCCTGATACACTCAGACCTTTGCAACACCTTGGAGGATTAAGAGCCAAATAACGCTTTTGTTTTCACCAACTAATTTGTGCAAGAATCCGGGCTCGGCCCCACTGCGCCTGCTTTGTCCTTATTACTGTCCGTTTGTAACGCAGGTGCAGTTTTCACAGAAGGTCCGTATAAAGAAGGATATGATGTGACTATTGGCACATCAGAGAGAGGCAGCAGCATCGACCGAACGACGCTGTCACCATTCAAGTAGGTTCAGAGCCAAGAAGAAGGGAGGAAAGGCGGAGAGTTTCTTTCTAAGCTATGCTAACAGAATGGCAGCGTTAGTCTGTCTGTCTGTCACTTTGACCCAGACTGAAATATCTCAACTATGGGATGGATTCTGTGACTTTTCCTCTAGCGCCTTGTTGATATTAACACTGATGGTTTTTATTGAAATGTCTGTGAGATTGCCATGAAACTTGGTACAAACGTTCATGTTCCTCTCAGGTTGAATTGTAATAACTGTGGCGATGCCTTAACAATTCATTTGTCCAGTACTTTGTTTAATGGCCTGCAGACATTCCCATCAGCCTCAGCTGTACTCTGTGTTTAGCGCTAATTAGCAAATGTTAGCGTCTAATACACTAAATTAAAATAGTGAATATGGTGAACATTATACCTTCTAAACATCATGTTAGTATTGTCGTTGTGAGCATGTTAGCATTTAGCTCAAAGCACCTTTGTGCCTGAGCCCCACAGAGCTGCTAGCATGGCGGTAGACTCTTGTTACGTGACCTTGTTATGTCATTAATGGTATTTTATCATGTAGTTTCATTCATTTAAACTTGACTTTTCTCCACTTTTCAGACATCTTTTGGTAGTTTTTGGAGGTCTTCAGGGATTAGAGGCCAGTGTAGATGCTGACCAAAACCTGGATGTGACTGACCCCAGTGTTTTATTTGACCTTTACCTCAACACGTGCCCCGGTCAGGGCAGCAGGACCATTCGCACCGAGGTGACGGCTCGTCATTTGTTGAACCACGAAGCATAGTGTGATAACATGCATTTCCACTCCTTATATAAGCAAATGCTGTTCCTTCTGAAAACAGTATGGATCATCATGCCTGTTCTACTCACACAGCGTGCTGATTTCGCTTTTCCTATTTTCTTCCCAACAGGAAGCCATCTTAGTCTCCATGGCGGCGCTGAGACAGAAGATCACAGCTGCCTTTTCAGATGTGTCCAATGGTTTATTAAAGAGTTAGTGATGGAGGAAAGTAAACACAGACATGCTGGCAGACACTTTATCGTCTAAGTGGTGTTCACCATGACGTTGTTTCCCATCACTGGACCTCTCAGTATTGCTCACTGTTAAAACAGCTTCTTAATAATTTCATTTGTTTCTAAATGCTCAACAAATTGTACATATTTAAATACAAATACTTTCCACAGAGCTGAACTCATATGACTCGTGTTTTTCAAAGCTTATTATTTGTTTTTCAATAACCAGTACAGAGCTTTTCAGGAAAAACTGTGCTGAGACCAGCACGACATGAACAAACCAATGACATCCATAAACGCCACAGTCGGCTTCAGGTTTCTGAGCGAGTCGGGGTCAAACACATGCCCGCGTTAAGAGAAAGTGAGCCGTGTGCTCTGAGCGACAAACGAACACTGGACGGCAAGACAAGAGGCCTGAACAGCTCTCAGATTGTGGATGCAATCACTTTCCAGTCGCCACGCATGCCGCATGCATGTCCCTCTTGTATTAGCATTTAGTTTTCCCTCATCGAGCAGAGTAGGGGGGCTGCTGGCACAACTGAAGAGGTCACAGCCCCAGCAGCCTTCTTGGTTATTTGTTGAGGGTGTTTACTGTGTTTGTGGAAGGGCTTGATAGACAGTTACACCAAGCACAACCTGATACAGCAGTCTACAGTGGAGAGCTGTTTCTGGAGCCTGTAGTTTGTGGTGCCGTTGATGTACATTTACTTTTATTACTTAAAGCATTTCTAATACGTAGTCTCCCCTCATTGATATAAACTGGGTGGACATAATTTCCTCCAGTGTGTGTTCGCATCATAAAGTTTCAGTTGCCGCCTTCTGTATTGCCAATATGGGCTGTTCTTTATGGTCCGCGGTTCACAATTATTACATTTTGCATCACATTAAACTCTAATATTGCAGGCTCATATATCTCAGTAAATTCAGCAGGCAGTTTAATCTCGGTGAAGTGGCATAACAGTCAGTGTGGTTCATATATTTCCTCCCTGTTCATTAGGAAAAGAGGAAAAGCCTCTCCTGAGGATGAATAATCTTACAAAATATGTCCACAGATAAATTCTTTGCAAAAGGCAACGCAGCTCGAGAAATCGCACCCTTCTCTGCTTCATGCGTCTGTGATAAAAACTGCGGTTTTACTTTTAATTTAGTCGTGCAGCCCGTAGGGCAACGTACTGGTACATAACATGACCATGATGCATTCTGCAGACCTTTTGAACTGCATGCGCTGAAATGCCACCGAGGTGAAAAGGTTAAAGTTCGTGAGGCAGCGGTTTTATGCTCACCGTCTGCTTCTCATGGAAACATTGAAATCAACATCTAGTGCAGCAAAAATGTTACAATGAAGAATCTTCAAATTGAGGATACATCGAGCAGAGTGGAGCACAAGAAGTCCCTCAAATTGAAGGTTTGTTTAGTGCAGATCTAAGTGTGACTGTAGCACTAAGTGGCACTGGATCCTCGGTCAGATTATCGTCCTTCCTTGATTCACAATTTAGCTGATTTTAGACTCTCACTTGGTTGTTTTATGGATCTTTGTGCTTCGATGTTAAACACTGATTCTTTTTGCCTTTGCTTCTAAATAAACATACAAACAAATATTTATATGATTCAACCGCAGATGTTGAAAAGCATGGTTATGCATCGGTTCAGGAATTGCTTTTCTACCCAGCCATATTGCTCACGCTGTTCGGCTCCAGTGTGCGTTGTGTGTGTACATTGAATAAGTGATCTAATGAATTTGACTACAATTACTGTGATATAATCTGTGTATAATGGAGAGCTAATAGAATACAGTGCTTTGTCACATCGAATGACATCGCTTGCTGATGTAATCGTCCTGCAACATTGGAAACATGAGTGCATTTTCAATACATAACAAAAATATTATAAACATGTAAAAATTCATCTTCTGTTTACAAAAACACTTGTCAGACGGCCGCCACGTGTCGGCGCAGAGAAACCTCTCAGAGCTGAGCCCTCGTGGCCGTTCCTGAAAGGAGCTGTTGTTCATGGTGTGGCTTATAAAATCCAGCTCAAAGCGCTTTTTTTTTTTTTCCATTCAGCCTCTGTGGGATCTCTCCGCTGTCTTCACAGAAGTCTTATCACCATTTGGGATGAATGAAGGTGATGTTGTACTGTTTTGCCCAGCGTGCAAACACGTGTTTCTCTGTGATAAAGCGATGGTGGTTCCCTCTTTGTCCGGCCTCGTTCTGCACGTACGTTACACATTCATCAGACCCCCTGGGCTTGTAGTAATGGTAGGGCATCTTCTTGGCTCCAGTTTTCTTTCTGGAAGAAGAAGGTTTTAGTATTAACCAGTTTAATAACCAGTTCACCTGTGATTTTTACTCAAACTAATGGTTTGATTGTGTTTTAGAGAGTCTACACATGTTGATTAGTGGTTACACTCACCCACAGTGGTAGGGTGGAACCATCCCATATACTTTGATATTATCACATATCTCGATGGCTATGACCATGGTGAACCAGCCTGTGCTCAGCCACGAGTGAGATTTTTGTCTGAGCAGAGAAAAAAAACAACAAAGCAAATGAGAGCCAGAGTTTGTGAAAAGGACATTTACACCAGACGAGGTTGAAAATACGCTTCACATTACACTAGCTCCCCAAATAAGTCAGGTTGTTAATACAGGAGATTTACAAACAACAGGAGTTGACCTAAAATACAGTCAGTGCAGATGCTTCAATAAGGTACAGCATGCATTCTTCTCACCTATCCCGTCCCGTCTCCCTTTGAAACAGGTTGTCGAACCTTCGCATCTTGCTGGCCGTGATAGTGAAACAAGACAAGTTGCTGTAGGTCATGCCGACTCTCTGGATCAATCTGTACAAGGTTCCTTTGGCTTCCTTTCCGATCTTGTTCGGGGGTCCCCAGAAGATGATCACGGGGTTGCTGTCTGGCCGGTGGAGGAACTCATTTGGCCTCCGGACCACCCTGAACACGCTGGAGTGGGCTACGACCCTCAGAGAGGTCTGGTTCCCAACATCAGTCTCGTACCCCAGCGTGGGGGCGTCATTCATACGGATCACGCACTCCGTACGGTCGATCTCTTTTCCTGCTCCGGTACCCAGAACGTGGCTGGAGCTCGTCACCAGCGCACAGCTATGACAGCGAAGGGTCATATTCTGAAAAGAAACGCCAAGAAAAATTAAACTTTTTGACTGAATGAATAACAAAAAAAAACAAAAACAAAACATCATTATGCTTGTTTAACCGTGCTGACATGGTTCAACTTTGCCTTTAGCTCAAAGCACCAGAGGGATTGGCTGTATGCTCGTTGTATGCATACATACGTATTGTTTATATTAACTGGGTTAAGTAGTTAAGCTAACAAAGCCTGCAAACAGTAATATCCTCATGGCAATGCTACTGGGAATTTTGAGTCATGAAGTGGTTCCCACCCTTTTTCCTTCAGGGACCCCGTGTGACAGAGTTCATAGATATTTCATATTATATTAAATACATAACGATAACAGCACAGAATAACTGATAAACTGTACAATTAATCCAAGTAGTGAGCTCAGGAACTGCAGGACGTTTGTGTAAAACAAGCAATTTGGATGAATTTTGCGCAGATTATTTCCTGTGAATTTTGCAGAGATGTTTTTCTGTTTTTTTTTAGGAACACTGGTTGTTTTAACTGCATCCTTTTCTAGGATGAGGCAGAGAGTGAACGCTGTGAATACTCGCGTTCAGGTCTTCAGCGTGTCTTCACCTGTCAGAAGCTTATATCTTAAATACTAATCTAAACTTTAAAGATAAGAATTTCTTTAAGTTTTCTTCACAGAAATGCATGAAATGCTGAAAAGGTTTTCTGACGCCTGTTAACATCGACCCCCTGTGAAGCTTTGGCAACCTCTGCTGGGGGTCAGGACCCCCAGGTTGGAAACTAGTGGAGGACTCTTTAGACGGCTGCTTTCAGCATCAGGTTTTATTTACAAGTGTTAAGGCTTCTCATGAATAATCTATCTTTTCAGTTTAGGCTCACATATAATGATGGACATGAAAATGACTAGCAGATACTGCAGGAAACAAAAAGCACACTGAGAGACAGAACAGGAAGGTTTTATCTGGCTCATCTGGAGAGAAACCTCATGAACACTTCACCTACATTTTCACACTGAATCCTGAATTCGAAACAACGTGTTACATAAGCTGCAGCTACCTATTCTTACTGGAACATCTACTTTGTGCTGGTTTACCGCTCAGTTTGGTACCTGTCTGTACGCAGTGTTCACAGAACAGGCTGGCAGACATGACTCAAATGTGTGCATGTTATTGACATCCTGTTACATCGACTTCCTGGACTGTGAACACTGTGTAAAAAGGGAGTGGTAAAAAGTATGTAAATGTAAATGTACACTGACTGTCATCACTATAAGTATGTACCTTCCTCTGACAACAGCAGGCAGCTTCAGGTTATGTAAGACATTAATTAAAATTAAGGATACAGTGTGAAAATGCAGGTGAAGTGTTTCATGAGGTTTCTCCAAAGGAGCCAGATAACACCTCCCTGCTCTGTTGGTCAGTGTGTGGCTCAGTCTGCGGGGACTTGGCTGGAGGACTGGAGGTTTAAGCCCGGCATGTAACAGTGGGCTGGTAGCTGGAGAGGTGCCAGTTCACCTCCAGGGGGACTGCTGAGGTGCCCTTGAGCCTTAACCTTAACCGCTCTGTGCGCTACGCTTTGCAGCAGACCCGTCTGTGACATGTCTCCACATTAGTTCCATGTGTACTGGTTTCTGTGTGTGTATAAAAACTGCTTATCAAAGTGAAAAGATGAGTTTCCTCAAGGGGACAAATAAAGCCATTATTACTATTATTATTATTATTATTATTATTATTATTACTATTATTAGACTCCTGAAGTTAAGTTAAGTTCAAACCTACACATTTGCACACCGCAGCAGTGATGGAAACATTTCACTCGTGTTGCACGGCTCACCGCCCCTCCCCTGATATTTATAGTAAGAACTCACATTACATGCCAACTAGTATGAGACTCGCTCATGTGGGTTCCATGTTCATGTGCCATATATGAAGTACCTTGTTCCCGTAAACTGGCACATAACCGTCTCTCCCGGCCCACTTCTTCAGATCGGTGGTCCTGAGCGCATGATTTGAAGCCACGTGGAAGGGAGCGTAGACGTCATCGATGACATTGTTGGAGCCATACAGGATGAGCAGCGTGGTGAGGACGAAGATGGCCACCAAGATCACCATCCTGTGGCTCTGCTGTCCCTGCAGCGTGAACAACAGTGGGCAAATGTCACCAAGCACGTTACTGAGCTTCAACGTACATTTTACCCCACAACTCTTTATTTGACAGCTATAGTTATTACTTACAAAACCTATGAGGAACTTTTAAAATATGATGTATTCTTATAGATTAAGATCAGAAGAGTAATCACTAATGAAAATAATAATAAATAAACACTGCTCACACAATACAAATCATCACATCACATTAATATACATGCATAATTCACAGGACTTGATGCCCAATATCATAGACATATTCATTAAATATTCTGAACTAATAACATACGCTTACAATACCCTTGAGATTTGCTATTGTACAAACAGCTACATACCACATCTTATACACTCTGTATCTGTATGCACCGAGCGATTTATGACCCCATACTGTTAGCCTTGTTTAGATTTTTGCCATGCTGAATATGTTGCACTTTGGACATCTGTTTATTGATACTGACTGTTTATATTTGCACTCTTTCCTACTTTGTACTGCAGCTATTGCACAACAGCTTCCCTCGGGATGCTCACGGTTCTCTCTTATTCTTCTGTCTATGTGAGAGGATAACAGCCGCAGAGTGAGTAGTGTTACTTTTGATGCTGAAGGTACGTTTTCCTGATGATGCTGAACATCTTATTGTTTTTATTAAACCTTTGTCTAACCAGGCAAGTCCTACTGAGCTCACAAAATCTCCCTCTCAAGGGAGCCCTGACCGTGATAGCAGCATTAGTCTTTCAAGCAGCGATGCAAACATTACAAATACACAAAGCATACAGCATTAACTCAAATAATCAAATGAGACAAGAAATAGGAGGACAATTATCATGTTAAGGAAGCAATTATAAGTTCTAAACCCTTCACTACATTTTCAGTGTAGGACTTGTACATTTACATAGCAGTTTAAGTACTTTCACTTTAGTAAACAATGGGAAGACTTCCTCCACTACTTGTAAACAACAATCATAATACCTGCAGCATTCTCAACACAAGTAACACTGATGATGCTGATGATGATGATGAAGGGCAAGAGGTCTGAGTGCCACACCCTGGTCTTACCTTGCCACCGAGCTTGAGCCCCATGCTTTCTTATCAGGCTGTGCACCAACACACCGGCTGCGACCGTCTGTCATCATACCTGACAGGAACACACAAACACGGCTAACAGACACTGTCGCTGCTGCTTTTCTGGCGCTTCTCCCGGGTTGATATCAAAATATTACATTGTTTCATTAAACATGTCAACATGACATGACGTTTCAACAAAACGTGAAGTATTTATACTTGTTTATATTGTGAACAAATAGCGAAACATGCTCATTACACTGTCAAAGCCTTACTAGCTAATTAGCATTCTCTTACATTTACCTAACGCCACATACACATAAGGCAGCACAATGTTATTATTTTGATATTAAAAATATTCCTACGCAGCCATTCGTCGTCCGCTGTTGACGAGCCTTCTCCTCGGGATTTTCTAAAAAACGACAGCCCGCAGCTGGGACGGAGGTAAAAGCCAGCATCACAGGTGAAAGTGCTGATCCGGTTTACCGTTTCATGGCCTTTGCGGTCCTGCTGTTTGATGTCTCCCTCCTCCTCGCGCTTCGTCCCCCATCTTCCTGCACCACTGGCTGACGTCATCAGCGCGTCTCTCACTGCAGCACGTCCGGCTTCACCGACTTCCCTCTGCGAGCCATTACGGAAAAAAGCAATGATATTTCAGGTTCTTCTTACTCAGTAACTCACGAGGGGCTTTCTGGGGGAAGTTCTGCATGTGATAAGGGATTTAAAGGAGTAAAAACACAAGTACAAGTATGTCTGAATTCGTACCTTAAAGGGGTCTTGAATCTTGGTCTTGAAGCAAATTAATGGGTTCACTTCAGATCTGGGGTTAGTTAATTGAAAAGTGGATGGCTTTTAGTTTAGGCTATGGGGTTTTTTAACGAGCTTTTTCCATAGATAAGTGGTAAAAATAGCCTTAAATTTTATGAAATAATAATATAATGACAAATTCCTGCATTCATGTATATGAGCGGGGGCTTTTGCAAGGGTTAAATGGAAAAAAAAAATCCTTAAAATATACAAAACAGGAACATTACAGCCACGACTTATTGTAACTTGAAATGGTTTCAGTCAAGGAGCAAATTCATGGGTTCACTCTTAATCTGGGTTATTTCTATACGTAGGGTTTATACATTAATGGGCCTTTTGCATGGATTAATGGGGGTCTAGTGGGAAAAACCCTTGAAATGTACAAAATAATATTACAAGCACCACTAACTTTGTGCCATAACCTTGACTTTTGAGTTAAGGTGCAGATTCAGTGGGTTCACTCCAAATCTGCTGTTATTTAAATGTCAAGTGGATGGCTTTTTATATAGGCTGTGGCAGTTTTTTAATGGGCTTTTGCATGGAAGAAATAGCCTTGACATTTACAAAATAACATCCAATCTGGGATTTATTATTTGACAAATTCCTGGATTGATATATAGAAATGGGGACATACATGTTTTTTTTTTTGCTTAGGGTTTAAAAAACACAACTTCATCACAACTTAATTTGCACCTTAAAAGGGTCTTAAGGTCTTTAAATGAGCTCACACGTGCAGATAAAGGTCAAGTGGTCTAAAAGTGACAGAGGTAAAGTCAAGCTCACACACAATCACATGGTTTTCAGCAGATTTATTCATGTTGTCACCCAACTGCGGTGACCAGCAGTCAAACTTTACATTCACGGTTTAACTTAGCACAGATCACTACATCATGGTTCCCCAAAAAAAGTCAATAACAACACATTTTAATTCAAACAATTAATGCCTGAAACAGACAGTAAAACACTTTGACACAGTAGTTTGCTCGGTAGTGCAAATACTATCACAGTCTTTGGAATTAGTCACAAAATAAGCATTATGCAACTCAAAAGGCAGCGCTATGTTGTTCATTGTAAACAGGCAGCAAAATATAAAGGGTAAACAATTGTAAAGTAGATGTCTGAAAGCAACTGACTCACTTTGTTTGGTCACAGGACTATTATATTCAAAGTTAAAACATGACACCAAGAATTTTATTCTTTCACCACAACTTTCCGCAGATTTCTGTCGGAGGCTTAGGACGACACAAAACGTCCCATCAAACACAGATAATGCACGCTAACCACGAAGATCTGCAGGCACTGTTTGTATCCTCTCATCATCCTCATTGTATTTAATACTGTGGGCTGGAAACTGGAGGTGGTTGGACAATTAAACTCTCTGCAGTTAAATTTTAATACTGTCTGCTCGGTGGCTGGTACACACACGCCATCACATGCACAGAACACAACACATAATGCAAACTGATCACTCTCTGGGTTAAATGGCACTCAGCTCCCTGTGGAAATATCTGCACATTGTTCACATAAACGTGCACAAAGAATGTTTTGATTCAATGAAAAGCTTACTACATCAAGCCTTTTTAACACTGTAACTGGCTGCAGTAATCAGCTTAAAGCTTCAATATCACGCTTAACAAAAATAACAGTAAGTCGTTCATGAAGAATAAAGCCTGAAGCTGCACGACCCAGAAGTTCATCTGTTGTTTTCTGGTGTGTGAGCATGAACCGCTCGCTGTACAGCTGAGGCCCAAAGCCCACAGCACAGAGAGGCCACAACAAACACAACGGAGGGAAGAAACAGGATCATCAAATGAAATGTGCCACAAACTAGATGTGCCTGAAAAGAAAGGTTTTGCTTGTTAAAACAAGCTGTTCATAGACGCTGGCCTGCTTTGACCTTCACTCTGCTTCAAGGCAGACGTGTCATCGAGAGGAGTGTCGTGTTCTGAGGCGAACACTGGCCAGCTTACAGGGAGGAGGGCAGGGAAAACAATACTACAGCTGAAACGATTAGTCAATGGATCCATTAGCAGCAACTTTTTGTGGTAACTGACTTAACGTTTAAGCAGTTCTTTATGCCAAAAATGCCAAAACTTCTCTGGTTCCAGCTTCTCAAATGTGATTATTTGCTGGTTTTCTTCGTCTTCTATGGAATTTTGGACCAATGGTTGAACAGAACAAATAATTAGTTCGGGGAAAAACGTGATGGACATGATTTTTGACAATTTGTAGACCAAAGATGAATTGATTGATTGACCGCCAATGAGAAGGACTGTTTGTTGCAGTCCTGAACAACACGCTTCCTGTTTCATGGAGTAAAGGCGCATGTTGTAGCTGCAGGCCAGACAGCAGCATAAAATAAAACACTGTGCAGAGTAAAAAGTCAAGGCACATATATAAAGAAATTAAAAATTCTAAGCTTTGGTATAAACTGGTTTTAGTGTTTCTAGTGTTGTGGCTTAATATTCTTTGTCATTATCTATACTGATATATGGCTGTACCTAACAGAAATATTCAGTAATACTGAGGGAGGTGCTTTACCACCTGTAGCCTGTATCTTAAGAATAGAAACAAAATGTATGATCTTGTGCTTATGGTCCCAGATTTTATCCACTATGAGCCAGAATCAAAAGAGGCCCTGTTCCAATTTGAAAAACTGCTGAGTTGGTAAAAAAGAAAAGGTGGAACGGACGCTGGACTCCACCAGTGACAGTCCCATGTGCTTGATTAAGTTGCTCAGGTAACACTAAAACGTTCAGCAAAGGAGAAAAAAGCCAGCAAAAGTGAATACCAGTGTAGAAGGAATGTCTTCTGGTCTAAATGTCTCCTTCTCTAGAGGCTCCAGCTGGGGTGTTTAAACTCGATCTTGTGCCGTGTTGCCCATTTGGCATAGATGGCCTTCTCGGTGATGAAGCGATGGCCCCCGTGCTGCGTGTGCTCGTGGACTTTGTACATCCTGCACTCGTCGATTCGGTTCCTCTCATAGTAATGGTAAGGAACAACGCTGTGATTGGCTCGACTGTCAGGAGGAGAGCAGGAGGTTGGGAAAAGGTTATTTACAATATTTAACAACAAGGAAAAGATGGAGCTTGAGCATAAAACTGGATCTAACCTGCAGTAGTTGTCGTCGATCATTCCGTAAACACGGATGCTGTCACACATATCTATAGCCAGAATCATTGTGAAGAATCCGGTACTGAGAAACGCCCCCGTCTTCATTCTGCGTGAGAAACACCAAACATCTGCTATCAAAAAAACAAAATAAAAGCCTACAGCTGGGAGCAGCCATTAACTACACAGCACATCATTACTGTTTACATTACAGTATCCATATGAATATAAATGACCCCAACATACGTTTACTCAAATACTGAAGTACAAATTGAGGTACTTGTTCTTTCCTGAAGTATTTCCATTTTTGCTACTTTATACTTCTGCTCCATGTCTCAGAGGCAAATATTGTACTTTTTACTACAATACATTCATCTGATAACATTAGTTACTATTTACTTTACACGTTCAGATAATCAATACAAAATGTAAATCAACTACTAAATTACGATGTATTATTATAGATTAAAAATATGCAACATTAAAGTGATGAGCACATGATTCTGAAATGGGCTATTCTGCATGATGACTACTTTTATTTTGAAGGGAGCTTTGACAAACGTAATTCACTACTAAAAAGGGAACATTAAACATGAATGTATGAATAAATAATTAATCAGAGTGAATGTGGTGGTGTTATTTGACTTTTAATGTATTTAAATGTCTGTAATGATTTTGAGTTTCAGTGTTAAGGTGGCTATTTGCCAAATTAATGCAAATTAATCGTCTAATAGCATATGACAGTAAACTCATACCTGTTTTTTCCAGTTTCATTCTGAAACACACTATCACAGTACTGGATCTTCTCTCTGGTCACAGCGTAGATTCTCACGTTCGGATACTTCTTTGCTATTTTCAAGAGGGTATTGAAGACGCGTCCTTTCCCGTCTTGCCTCATGTTCCTTTCAGGACCCCAGAACACATACGTGGTGTCTGCTGATTGCTGGAAATAGTAGAGCTCGTTTTTCACCAACAGGGGAACGCTGGTGTGAGACACAACGCGAACGCTGGTGCGGCTCCCGACGTCTTTCTCGTAGCCCTCTGTGGGCGCGTTGTTCATCCGGATCACGCATCCGATCTTGTCTATCTCTTCACCGGCGCCGGCGCCGAACATCTGACCTGAGCTGGACACCAAGGCACACTGGCTGCAGTGCATGTCCAGGACCTGTTGAGAAAGAGGACAGAAGAAGATGCACATACATCTGATATATTATATTTTATCAGCAGCACATTGCTAGAGGCGCGTCAGTGTTACGGCTCACCTCAGTGTATCGATCAACAGCTGGATTACACACAGAGGGTGGTGTGATGTGAAAGCTCCTTGAGGTAATAACATCACGCTATGTGGAACATCTTCAGGATACTGACTGACAGTATGCTTGAGACCAGTGGTTTCCAACATTTTTAAGTACCTCTTCATCGACACCACCTGTCACGTTCCAAATATGTTCATTTGAACTCATTTTTAAGATGTTATTTATTGATTATGTAAAAGTGGATATAATAGTGCATGTTAACATATTTTGTCATTGTTTTCTGTTTGGTTAAGTTTCCATATCACTTGGAGTGGCAGAAGGTGGATGATTATTGTTTATCTAAGACCTTAAACTAACCATTTCAACTGTTTTTCCATTTCTTTTTGCCCAACAAATATGCAGTGGGTTTACAAATATGCAGGTGTAAGGAAACTGGGATAGGTATTTTCACTGCTTTCTAATGATGAATCAGTTAATTGGCAAAAGAATTAGAAGACTAATTAATAATGAAAATAATTGTTATTTTCATCCCTATTCCTGACTAGAGTCTCCCAATGTTTGGTCAGCACTTTAATGCCAATTCTGAACAAGACATGAGACTAAGAGAGCAGAATTTCTTCTGTAAAGCGTAAAGTAATGAACGATGACTTGGAACCAAACATCTGGAAGCTGTATTTTGTACAAACCCAGCACCCCCCTCTCACCTGGTCCACCTTGTCGGGGCTGATCCTTGTGTAGCCCCTCAGCCCGGTGCTTTGCACAGCAGGAGCCGGGAGGTCCCGTCTGATCACATGTCCAAACCAAAACAACAGAGGGAGGCTCAGGCTCAGCACGCAAAGCCAGCGGAGGGTCTGCAGTGGCCGGGGAAAGTGGAACAGAGCGGCTTAGGGCTGAAGGATGTACATCAGGACACGTACAGTAACATCTCAAATATGAGTTTACACATTATATTTAATAGCTCGTTCTTACCAGAGACTTCATATCAAGGCCTTCGGCAAAGCCCTGCTCCAGAGAGCCAGGCTTCACTCATTTTCCAGCCGCTTAACTTGAAGCAGAAGCGGCGAGGGAGACAAGCCGAGCCATGGACGTATCACTATCAACAGGATTCATATTTCCAAATTTCAATGGCTGCTCAATTCTGATGAGTGTTCTCAAATCCAGGATCCTTCCCGTTTCTCCGTAACTTTACTTTTCACCGCCTGCCAGACAACAGTTCCACTATCTTTGTCTAATCTATAGGATATCCGATTTACTATTATCTCAAATATATTTATCCGTACTGTTTACTTACCCGGTGTGTTTACACAGTTGCCTACCAACGATTTCCGCACTGAGTTCTTCGATCCAGAACAATGCTTCCGGTCGGGCTTTTTCCATAATAAAAGTGAGATCTGAAACGTATCTGTACAAACAACAGAAAAATACTCACGCAAGAAAAAAACAATACATTTGCTTATATACATTTACACGGTCTTATTCTACAGCACGCAGCATAGGTTTTGAGAACTACTGCATAAGAGAAGCCTGGTGTCCCTGATGTGCTTTTATTCTGAAAGGTACACGCCAAAACCGGAAACAGTCATGTCCGATTACTGTAGTGATCCCCATAAACGCACCTGAGGCGACCTTATTATGCCGCCTTTAAAGCTCCTCGGAAATTTAATAATCCGTAATACAAAGTCGCAGAAATTGCTGAACTAAGATAATCAGCCACCTATGTTTACTTAAATACGGTAATTTACGGCGACTTTACTCAAGCGTCTTTAATTGTTTGTTTGCTTATAAAAAACATCAACAAAGGTGGTTGTCTGTACCTGACAAAGATTGGCCTTTTAGCTAGATATTGGCCAGAATGTTATTTCATGACCAGATGCAAAAGTACCAAGAAAAGAGCCAGCTTTAAATAAGTTGTTAAGCATAATTAAAGTACGTAATAATTTAGATCATAACAAGCATGACTCATTTTTATGTCGTCCATGTTATTTTACCGACATTTTTCACATAACTATGCACGACAGGAAACTTTCTGACAGCTACAGCCTTTTGATTTTTGTCCATGCTCTACGATCTACGACCTGATTGGATTATAAATGCACTTGCGCCTCTCACCTCCCATCCAATTGGTCAAGAACAAAAGCAACCGTCTGTACTCCTCGTTCTATTGGCTGGCGCTCGCGTCAGTATTCCTGCTTTTCTAAAGCCCTCGCCCCCGAGCAAAAAGCTAGTGTGCGGCTTTCACTGACTGTGACACAGGAATGTCCTTCCCTTCCGCCTTGGACGCTTACGGTATGTACCTACAGTATGTGAGGGATTATGTTATTAGTTGTCCTGCTGGTGAGCCGTACACAGTGCCGCCGATGCCTCCGAGGTGTCAGTTCAAAGCCCTGCAGTCAGTGTCCGGTTGACCTGATGATGCTGTGATGCGAACTGACACATGAAGCTGAACTAGGCTAGCTAAGTGTGCTAGCTAACGTTAGCATCCTCGCTTGTGAGGGCTGTTGCCTGCTTGCTAGTGCTGATTTTGGCCTGGCATTAACACGTTTGTCAAAGACAGAGCTCAGATTTGCTATGTATTTTACATAAAACCTTGGAAATTTGATTCCTGGTCTCGGCTACCTGAACGGGCTAACTGCCTCGCTAGCTATGTGCCTTTCAGTCAAGTGTCTGTCAGCTAGCAGCCTCTCCATTATCAGTACTTTGTCCTGTCTGTCTTGAAAAAGATCGTTTATTTTGTATCAGTCGGTACTTTAGTACAAAAGAGAGAGAAAAACTCGCCCAGTCTCACACTGAAGCTACACCTGCTGTTTGCCGTGTACAGTAGGTGTAGGGCAGGCTGGTCCAGACAGCTGCATTCCAGACAGTGTAGATTGTGAGTAGCTGGAAGGATGCCAAGTTGCTCTGCTGCTTAACTGTTAATGCGAGCTTGATTTCTCCATCTTGAACCATGAACCTTTGCACAAACCTTTCATTGAGGGTTTTCACTCTGGAGCCAACAGCCCTGTTGTAATGATAATTATGTCTATTGATGTCATTTTATATTTATTTTTATATGGCCTGTGCAATGTAATGCAGCTCTAACGAGGGAGGCTGGCACACTCATGTAATTTCATGTCTTATCTATTGTAGGGTAATAAACCTACAGTCAGACACTGGACCAGCGTGGAGTACAAGCCCAGGAGTGGATGACGACAGACGGTTCATCAGCAAGCCCTGAGCTGGCTGATCTCAGAGCAGAGAGGAGACCTTGTTTAGGGTGAATGTGAGGGAGCTTTGGAGAGTTGCGGCTTGAAGGCATTTGGACGTCAGAGATGTCGATCAAACAAGCAGACGGCATGTCCATCGCCCAGGCTTTGGCCATGACTGTGGCAGAGATCCCGGTGTTTCTCTATTCCACATTTGGGCAGGTAAACCACTTTGCTCATACAGGTTTTGTATCTCTTTACACAAGCACCATTCACTGTTCTGTGAGTAAAATATAAGCAACACTGGATGAATAAGCGTTTAGTAGAGTCCATTATGTTGACAGCTTATGTTCGCCTCTTCTGCTTTCAGTCCATATTTTCTCAGCTGAAGCTTAGCCCAAGCTTGAAGAAGGTGCTGTTTGCCACAGCACTGGGTAGTGTAGCTCTGGCTCTCACCGCTCATCAGCTGAAACGGCGAGGGAGAAAAAAGAAGCAGGCAGCACAAGGGAAGGAGGGCCAGAAGACCGTGGGAATACCTGAAGCGCTGCTGAAGACGGGAAGACCCTCGTCGTTTAAGAGAGGTGTGCCTGTCTTAATGCTTGGAGGGGGGGGGAGGTCACTGTGGAAGTTTTGAAATGATGATTTTGCTTTGTGGTTACTGGTATATTAGAAATGTGCATGCTCTTCTCTGTGCAGGTCCGTTCAGCGGCCGACAAATGATGAGTCCCAGCACTCGGAGCAATGACACCATGAGTGGAATTTCTTCCCTGGCCCCCAGTAAACACTCGAGTTCCTCACACAGCCTGGCATCTGTTAGTCTTTACAATTTAAAACTAATGTGTCATTTTTACTCTCTATTTTATTTATTCCACATTTTCCTAATGTGTCTCTTTTTGTGTGTGTGTCTCTGGAATAGATGCGCGTCCCAAGCTCTCCAAATCAGTCGGCCAATCCATCCACCCCCTGGGAAGCAGAGCCCGTGGTGGAAGAATCAGGAGCAGTGGAGGATGCAAATGCAGAGAATCTCTATTTGATGGGTAGGTTACTAAAAATGCAATACATAAGCTGTATGACATGCACATTAAACGTGAAGGGAAGAGAGAAAAGTTCTACTTTGACTCTTAGTATTTGGGTCTAATCGCCCTTTACCTACTAGGGATGGAGCTGTTCGAGGAAGCTCTACAGAAGTGGGAACAGGCCCTGAATATCCGCCATCACACCCACTCAACCTCCAGCAACAACAGCCTGGCTCTGCAGGGGGCAGCGTGTGGAGACTTTCCTGCGGTAATCATCAGTCATCACCAGTACAGGCTGCTGAAAATTCTTGTACATGGTCGGATAACTTTCCATTCATGAGTTCATCATTGTGGTTTATGGTGCAGTTGGAATTGCACCTGCTGTATGTGATGTTGTAGCTTTGCTCATAGGTGACATAGTACATTTGGAAGAAATTAAACTGTTATAGGATCTTTTTATAATACACCATAAAAGTGGCTTTGGGCCAGTTTTATGCATTTTTTTCTCTATTTCAGGTTGAAACCCATAATAAAGCATTTGCTGAGAAGCTGGAGACCCTTCTGCACAGGGCATACCACCTACAAGAGGATTTTGGCAGCAGTATCCCTACAGAGAGCGTGCTGGCAGACTTTGGTAGGAGTCATGTTGAGCTTTTACGTACAGTCTATGACCTTAAAGTAGGAGTGGGATTGATGCAGAGTCTTGGGTCTGTAGCAGTAGTACTACAGTTTCTGTGGGAGTACTCATTGTGTACTTCTGTGTTTTGTTCCTTTGGCAGAGAGCGAAGGAACTCTTATCTTGCCTCAAGTGGAGAGTTTCCATAGACTCCAAGACGATGACGCGACTACTGTTACCTCTGATGATTCCTTCTTCTCGGCTGCAGAGGTTAGCTCCTTTCCTCGGCTCTCTAAAGGCTGACAAGATGGCAGTCACTGATATCCCACTGGTATTTGTATCAAATACACATACGAGTATTTGGGCTGAATGCTGAGGCGTGTGTGTTTTGTATGTGCAGCTGTTTGATGCCATGTCTCTAGAGGAGGTCTACCAGCCGCTCAAGCCAGCTGCTCTTTATGAAGAGGCCTTGTCTCTAGTTCGGGAGAGTAAAGTGGCCTATAGGTCCCTGAGGTAACTATCAAGTGTAACATCTGTACCTAAATACTTAGAGCTGCAATAATCAGTATATTTTAGATTAACAGTGGATTAAATGAGCATGTCTAATGTCAAAGAAGTTGCTCAAAGTGGCAAAACCACAGAGAAAGATCGCTCGACTCTGCAGTTACCCTCAGCTCTACGGAGCATTTTTCAGGTCATTGTTTTGGTTTTACAGCCTGAAACTTTGGCAGACTTTGTTGCATTTCACACCTCTCTTCCTTTTTTTCTACCAGGACTGAATTACTTGAATGTTTTGGTGACCAAGACTTCCTTGCCAAGCTTCACTGTGTGAGACAAGCATTCCAGGTGTGTTTCAGCTCATACGCCGTACATCATTCTCTTTGTTTGGATTATTATTTTGTTTGTTTTGCCTTTTTAAAGTCATTTCTTAATGTTTTGAAACTTGCAATCCTCGTGAATATGCTGCTCTGTAGCATTACAAGTGGTCAGAAGCTCCATAAGGCAGCTTGTAATGATAAATTGGCTCCAAATTGGCAACTTGAGTGAGGTTAGGCTTGTTCCTGTGAAACTCTCCAGTGACCTTCAGCCAAACTGAACTCAGGAAGCTCTCATAGACTTCATAATTTTTCGTGCTCTGTTACTTTCAGCAGGAATGCTTTTTTTTTTCTCCCCCATGATGCATTTCAAAATGGCTTTGTGTGGCCGCTGTGTGGCACGGTGCGTGTAATGGCACCCCAGTAGAAACATCCCAGCACACTCTAACAAACACAAGGTCTTGGCACCCACCGGCAGCAGGGAGTCAGGTTTCTCTGCTTGAGCGACATCCAGACAAAAGCTGTGAGGTCAAATAAAAAGACAGCAGCTGCATTGAGGAGAGGTGACTCACGGTGTGCCTCACACTCAGAATAATGGATGATACTGTCGTCACTGTCTCCACAACTTCTGATTTTAGCTTTGTTCTTCAGTCTCATCTGCTCTGGCATGGAAAGCAGATGTGTGGAATGATTGTACTTTGCATTGATTCGTCCCTCCCTGCCTCACTTGCAGATGATGATTCACTTAGATGGACTTAATTATTTAAACAAATGGCTTTTTTTTTTTTTTTTTCAGATCCTGTTGTTAGATGAAACTCACCGCACATTTTTCATGGAGACCGGAAAGCAAATGATTACGGGGTTAATGGTGAAGGCAAACAAGGTAACGCATCGCTCATTTGTATTTGCATAAACCCGACAAGCTTCTTCTTCTGTGGATTTATTTGCACAGCTGTAACTCATCACTTCCTGTCCTCTTTTTTGCCTTTTTTATCGCAGAGTCCCAAAGCTTTCCTGGAGAGCTATGAGGACATGCTGCTTTACACTCAGAGAGAGGAAACGTGGCCAATCACCAAGATGGAGCTGGAGGGCCGAGGGGTGAGGAACGCTGTCACTCATGTCACGTTATCGCCTCCTCATGTTGTTTTTCAGCAAGTGCCTCTCAACATTAGACCCTGTGTGTGCTGTTTACCGTCATCTGTCATCATCTCTCAGGCTATATTACATGGAGGAGACTAACTCTTTGATTAAATAACTTTTTTATGTTTACAGTTTTGTTCTAACTGGAAGCATGTGTGTTTATTGGTTTATTCATGGGGACAGGGATACTCGAGCCACTCACATGAACTTGAGATACTCTGTGGCTAACCTGAATTAAAGTTTAACTGAAGTACAGCCAACGGTTAGGTTACTCTGTGCTTTATTCAGTGTGAAGCTCACTTTTAAGGTCATTCTGTAGTTGGTTGTGTAGCTGGGTAACAAATCTTCATATGAATGATTCACTTGGTTTAATACTTATGTGATGTTTCTGCCTGAGAGCCCTCTCTGCTTCTCTTCGATTCTCTACCAAACATATTTGTTAAATCACCTCCAGAGGTTGATTGACATGCATCATCCTAAAATAAGTATGAAATAAAATAAATAGAAGAGGCTCTCATGAGAGAAAAAGAAAAAAAGTGACATAGATATGAAAAGCCAGCCTTCAAATAGATATACATTTTGAATTAAAACATAGAATAGAGCTGGAATGAAGTCTTATGTGTTGGTTCATTGCTCCATTTCATGGGCTATTACCACCACCTGCTGGTGATCAGTGGAATAACATGAAACCATCAGCAGGACTGTATCACATCACCTGAAACACTGAGAAATTTCTGTTTATTTACTTACTGAGCAAATGTAATGCCTGTCGTATTAAACACAGAGTTGGGTTCTGTCATCATCCCTGCAGGTGGTGTGTATGAACTTTTTCGACATAGTGTTGGACTTCATCCTGATGGACGCTTTTGAGGACCTGGAGAGCCCTCCGTCCTCTGTGGTGGCTGTGTTGAGGAACCGCTGGCTCTCTGACAGCTTTAAAGAAACGGTGAATTATACACAGACACACATATTGTTTCATTTTGCCAGTGATAACTTGGTAAATGTTGCTCTAATAACAGTTGTGCTCTTCTGTTAGGCGCTGGCGACTGCCTGCTGGTCTGTCCTAAAAGCAAAAAGGCGTCTTCTTATGGTGAGTTTGAGCTTTTTATTGCATCTTTGTTTCTCATTGTACCGCTTTATATAACACTGATTCTGAGGGCTTGTTCTTTTACCACTGTCCGTAGGTTCCTGATGGTTTTATCTCCCACTTCTATGCCATATCCGAACACGTGAGCCCAGTTTTAGCTTTTGGGTTTTTAGGACCCAGGCAGCACCTCAGTGAAGTGTGCACTATCTTCAAGGTGAGAGCAGACACAACTAAGAGGCTGTGAATTATTATTTCATTTATTTAATAATTAACTGTTGTGTAATTTAAATTAATTTAAAGGGGCATTCCAATGATTTTACTCATGAGCTGAGGACATTTCCCACAATGCAACACTAGCACTATCACTAGTATCTTTTGTTTGACATTGACATTGATGGACAGCTCCTCCTGAGCAGACTTTAAGAGTTTTCACAGGCTGAGTGTGTTTAACCATGACAAGTAAACCAACCTTCACATGTAAAACACCCTGTTAAAGCTACAATCACCACCTTCTACATCCATTTCTGTCATTCATTTCTCTTCTTTCCTCTGCAGCAACAAATCGTGCAGTACCTTAAGGATATGTTTGATCACGACAAGGTCCGCTTCACCTCCGCTCAGAGCTTGGCTGAGGACGTCCTGAACCTTTCCCACCGCCGGAGTGAGATTTTACTGGGCTATCTGGGAATCGATAGCCTCATGGAGCTCAACGGTGCCCTGCCCAGAGACACAAACGGCTCTTCAGGGCCCAACTAAGACGACTGGGGCCGTCATTGGGCTTGCGCAGGCCGAATGCAGTGAGCTGAGAGCAGCAAGGACTCGTGGCTCAACGCTCAACTCTGTATCTCCATTAAGACTGGATTGAATCATGCTCCTGTGATACACTGAGAACCAGCATTATTGGTTCATTCATCTGTGTTCATCAAACACAACTACTGTCAGAGGATATATTTTCAGCAGATCTACAGTATCACCTGTCCTTGAGCGAATGAGGGAGAGCGGTTGGATGATGTTATCAGCTGCCGTGCGTCAGGAATGCCTGATGTCGTCATGTGATCTCAGACGTGTGAGGATTTGTCTCTGCCTCGCTGGGTGACATGGATACTTCATAGAAAACACAGCGACAAACACATGAAGACTGGGCCCTCTCCACAAACACCACATGGATCAGTTCTCTTTGGGAAACAAGTGGCTGCATCTTCACCTTTAATCCATCTGGCTTGTGGGATATCATGGTGGTCATTAATATGTGAAAAGAAGCGGTGCAAGAGCCTGTTGATACTGTGCGTTTGTATGTTTTATACTAAAGGGGGGATATTTGTTCAAACTGTGATAATTCCTGACAGGCTCTGTGACTGAAGACTTGAAGGACGTAACGGATTTGTGTCCTCGCTGATTGTTCTCGAATCATCTTTGATCCGAAGAAGTATTTATTCCAGTGTGTTTAATCGAGCCGGCGCATATCCAAGAGAGTGTGTTCAAAGCAAAACGACATCATGTAACGTTAGCGCAGGGTGCTAACATGTTACTCACATAGAACTTGATTGATCCCAGACCAGTTTCTTCTCATTGTAGTCTTCAAGCTAATCCGGCTCTACACATGTTTCAGTTTTCTAAAGTTTTTACATGAATATTAATCAGTTGTAAGCGGCACAGAGGCACAAAAAGAAACTTCAAATGACACAGAACCAGGTGTGAAAACATCTGTCTGAACACCAGTTTGAGGATGGAACAGAAAATAAACATCTGGAGCTGCGTAACACGTCCGTGCTCTCAGGGAGAGATCAGTAACACTACAACTTGAAATCAGTATGAATCAGAAATGTGTTACTTCCTAATAAATAACGCTCATTATTTATTAATTGGTTGATCTACTTGAATCACTTCCAAATATTTAAGCCTAAATTGTACATCTTGCTAAGATTTAATTCACAGAATAAAAAATAAATAGTGACTTTTTTTTAGGGAAAAGAATCGAAACACAAGTTATATGTAGATAGAAATCTGTGTTTTCAATGTAAAATCTTGACAGACAGTACGTCCTGAGTATGGTTCATGATAATCTTGGATTTGAGAAAAATCTGTTTTCATGCAATAGAATTCATGTTGCTTAAAGCAGCAGCGGTCATGCTGTGCTGGTTATAGTACGACAGAGAGCCAGCATGCACAACACCAGGAGGCTGAAACTGAAGCAGCTAAATGGAACTCGGCCATCGTTGATTTTATCATTTGGACCTGTGCTTTTCATGCTGTGGCCAGTCAGAATGTCTTCACGGGTGTAACAATCGGACATCTTTGCGGAAAAACTCTCAGTCTCACTGTTATAAATAGAAACACGTGGCTATTTTCCATCATGATACACACACACACACACACCGTGTGTCGCTTGCTCTCTTCTCGGAACATTTTAAAACTGACACGACCTCTGGATGAAACGGTGCCATTGACCCGTCTTAGCAAGGTTTTTTTTTTTCTGGTTTCATGAAGACCTGTGATGAAGAACGGGGCATTGTCCAGTGAGACCTTCATAACAAGTGCACTGAGGACAACCCCTGAGGTCTCGTTAGCTGAGACACAGAGGGGATCCTGAGACGGACAACTCCACGACTGTAAAAGCAGATTAGTGCTACATAGAGTGTAGTTTTTGTTCTAGAGACTGTCAAATACTTAAGTATCTTAATGAATTTCGATGAAGATGAAGATTATTTATTATTAACGGCAGTTGAAGCACAGAATGTATGCTCATGGTTGCCTGCGTGATTGAGAAAAGGGACATTTCAGTCAAATCATTTTAGGCATTCAGCAGTCTATCATAGGCATTAGCATAAGTCATCTTTTTGTTATTCATAATCATATAAGTGTGTGTTTTGTGGTCTTGATAATCCAAATCCTGCTCGTGTTGCGGCACGCCTCTCAGCTTCAGAGCTCAGACATGTTTGTCGCTGTGTTTGCGGTACAGTAACATTGTGTTCTCCTTAAACTGTACTGTCAGGAGTCTTTAGCTTTGTAGGATCATTTCTGTCTCTGAACCGTGACTGTAAATAGAGCTTTCACAGACAGTTCGGCTCTTTGTTTCGACATGTGTGCAGCTTTGTGTTTTTAAGCATTTTGCACTTTATCAGAGAAGCGGAAAGATCCGGGAATGTCCAACAACCCTTTCTGAAGAATCAGTTTAAGACTATACAGACATATTGAATTATTTATCGCATCATAGAACTGACATATTATTGATAGAGCATAAATGCTGCTGTACAGTAGAGAAACTATCTTTCCCAGAAAAGTGTATAATGGAAATATATTCTGGTTACTGTCCAAAGTTTTTGTTTAGTCTCCATCTTTGAAATGTTGAAATTCTCCAGTTTTAACTATTGACCGTGTGTGGTCCAATCCCTGCTACGCTGCTTTAAAAGAAATGTTCTCCCATGTTTTAGTCTGTTCGTAGAGCCTCATGTATGTTTGCAGTATGCATCATGCAGACGTTCAGTCTTGCGTTCACACATGGACCTGCTTCTTCTGTGGTCTGAGAGTAGATGACGATCCGAGATGAATTCCTCCGACAGCCTTTGCATGTTAGCCGTGTGGATCCTGTGAACTGCATCAGTCAGCGTGTCCCTGCAGCATTTAGACCCAGACGCAGCTCGAGTTGTTGTTAGTTTGGAAAATCCCAATTAGAAGTAAAATGTTTAGGAAGTTTGAATCATTTGAAAGTGAACATTCAGGCATGGACTCTCCTACTTAGCGTGTGTTCAGTAGATTATTTCAGATGGCCAAAATGTGGAAAGAATTTTTTTTTTTGCAAGTCACTGCTGTTCATTACAAGTGTCCTCTTCATGCCTTTTTGTCTTTTCTATTGTTAAATTACAACGCCAGCACAAACTGTAAACTGATTTTGATTCTCCATATTAAATGTTATTTTTTGTTATTAAACAGTATGTTTGTTATGCCTTTTCCCAACTGATGACGGCTCGCTCTATTTCTTTTTTTATTCTTATTATTATTCGGGGAATGGTTGCCTTTATTTGAGAGAGGCCAATGAAGACGCAGACAGGAAACGGGGACATCAAACCGGCAACAGCTGTAGAATGTGCCACACCTATTTTACTACCAAAGTGCTTCAGGTAATAAAATCACACTGTAGTAAGTAGAAGTCATTAATGTGAGACTGTTCACAAGGTGGCAAAAACACTGCAGTGCATCACAGAAGTAACTCCCAGTTCTTTATACTCTTATTATTATTAAAGTAAACACTAATCTGCCCATTGTTGACAAAAGTTATGTCAAATCTTTCTTACTACAGCCAAAGGTTGCCTCCTTAGTGTCTTTAAATTTAATGAAATTAGATGTAAGAAACTGCATTGCAGACATTCTCAACAGTTCTTTTGCTGCTGATGTTTTGCCTTCTGGTTTTAAATGTACATGACATGTCTCCACCACTATTGGATGGATTACAGTCAAAATTGGAGCAAACATTTATGTCCTCCTCATGATGAACTGTAATCACTTTGGTGCTCCTTCATTTTCATCGGCTGTCACCATCAGGACAAAATTTTAATCTGACCACTACTTTGTGTTTATGTCACATGTAATAGCGCTAATTAGCAAATGTTAGCATGCTAACAAGCTAAACTAAGACGGAGAGCATGGTGGACATACATACTGAGCATGTTTGTGTTGTAGCCAGCTAACATGGCTGGGGACATTCTTGTTCTTACAGAATTTCTTTATCTTTTTCTTCTCCTTCCTCTGCTTAACTGCATCATAAAGGCCATTTCTGTTTGCTCTGTTGTTCTGTGTCAGCTTGGCTGCAACAGTAAGTTAAGTGTGAAACTTGAAGCAGAACTCTCACTAATTATTTTTACTGGCTTTTTAAACCTGCTTAGACATGGAGAAAGTTAGTAAAGTCAGGTGGAGAGACTCAAGAGACACAGCTCTGTAGTGATTCAACATTAGGCCAGTGGAGGGTGCACAACACTTACAGTAACACGTTTAGAAACGGCTAAATAGCCGTCATATATTCTACCGATTAAAGGTGGGTAATTTCCAGAGGGGACAGAGCTAAGGGAATGTGACGGCACTGGAGGGGAAAGGTCTGCTCTCACCAGCGTGTTATGAAGGTTAGAGGGTCTCTTGTTTACCACAAGAGGGGGAAGAAAACAGTTCTCAAGTACTGGATCCTCGGCCTTGGAGTAAATACTGATAGCATGGGGTCAGTAGAAGCAAAGCATTCAGTCTGTGACAGGTTGGAAAAACACGATGACGCACTTTGAATCCAAGTCTCTTAATTTCTTCTTTGCCCGAAGTAGTTTTCAAAGTCCTCGATGCAGATCCTGCACCTGCACCTTGCTCTGTCTATAAACTTCTTTTATTTCATCTTAAAAGCAAGCAGCTTTCGGGATCCTTTATGAAATAAATACTTCTTTGTGTTTGATTAATATTCATACTGTTAGATGTGTTTGCATTGATGGTTCTTCTCAAACATCCACCACACCCAACAGTCTTTGAAGCTCTTTCTGGTGTCTGGTGATATTTCTGCTTTGTTCTTCTTCTCCTGGAAACGGAGAAATATCACCATTTGTATATCAATATGTATTTGTAATTCATGTGGATGGATTAGGCTGTATCTAATGTGAAGTTAGTGTCAATACCAACTCAGAAATAGGTCATGATTCCTCTAATTCTGAGAGATGGGGTATTTGCTCGTTTTCAGGTATTGATGGTTGCACAACATTTGCTTTAGAGTGGCTTTTCTTGGCATGAAAAGATAATGGACCTACATAAGCAAGTACAGTACGGTCAGTGTTATTTGCTTTGCAGTTGTATGCAGGTGGCTTTACACTGTGCCAGTTTTAAAGTACACTGAGCTAAAACTACTGCAGTCAAATACAATAATCCTGCATTAAATACGACCATCATGAAGGTTATAATGTTCAGTTTTGAGTGAAACTATTTTCAGAGAGGTGTTGATTCAGCTGTAGGCTGCAGCTTGTGGAGCTGTTTAACTGCACTGCATTATAAAAAGAGGTGTTTTTGTTATTCAGCTTATCCTCATGAAAATATAAATTTTATAGACGAAACAATGATCAATAATAAAGATGATCATTAGCTGCAGTCCTACTCTGGTGAATGGCCCATAACTGATCTAAAAAGCATTAGTGAAGATTTAGAAATTATTTTTTAAGTATTATAGTTTTACAAATATTTGATTGTTTGATCCCATTAATTTCCACACACAGTACATTTAGGCAAATGCCTGATCAGGACATAGATAACTCAGGTGGTAAGTAATTAATAACTGACATTAAGTAATGATGAAGTTGAATTATTTCCTTTTTTTTTTTTGAATGAATGAATGCAGTTCGCTGTTTTAATGTGGAGTGCTGGACTTTTGTGATTTTTGTCCATTCAATAATTCTTCTCTATGGGCAGAATAGCTCATCTCCAGTGCGCGGCTGGGATTGGACGGCTCCTGCGCTGCCGGGACCCGCTCGAGCTCAGAGCTCCGTTCACCATTGGTTAGACACGTGTCTGGGGCGTTTCGCTGGGACTGCCCGGTTGTGTCCGGGTAAGATGGCGTTGGAAGAGCAGTGCTCGGCACCACCTCGATGGCGGTCCATATCTCTGACACACGTAGAGTTCCCCGAGGGTACGTAAACTCAACATCTTCCTCTAACTGCTGAAGCTCTGCTAACCAGCGGCCGCTTCGTAATTTTCGGAGAGTGCATGTTTTCTCGCTATTGAATGGACACGGCCGTTGGTGATACTGCCAAATTGTGAGACGCTGTAAGGGCTCGAGCACAGCAGGGAATGTAACCGGGACTGCAAAATAGTGACACAACGCCGCATGCGCAGTTGGCGACAGTGTCCACAATGAAGGCTAGCTAGCCTGTTAGCTTTTTAATATCGGTTTTGATATGTTCTCTCGGGAATTAGCGGATATGCCATATCCAGTCATAATTATTCGACAAAATTAATTCATTTCGAACAGTAAAATGTGATTCATGACGGCGGTGGAAATAGCTAGCAATTTAACCTTATAGGATTGTAGCCAGGGCTATGGCTAACGTAGTAGCTAGCTCTTTGGCCTGATACTGATTAGTATAACTAGCATAAACCACACTTCACCGAGCTGTCTTTATGAACAAAGTGAAATGATATGCTCTGTTAAGTCGATGATTTCTTAGCTACTCCATCACAGCAGCTTCCTACCTGAACTTAAATATTTCAACCATCCGGGTTCACTGAGGACCTCGCAGTGTCACTCCCACCAGCGCTGGGTGACTTTACTCTTGTTTATGATATGCTTTTACATAAGTACTGTGTCACTGTGTTTTAGGTGATCTGACGGGACAAGTACTGGCCTACATCAGCCTCCTCCCCATAGCTATCCTTGTGGGTTTTGTTACACTCATAGTGTTTAAACGGGAACTGCACACGGTGAGTTCTGCAAATGCACCTTTAGTGGTGTTTTCAGAGAGAGCATCCCTTTTAAAGCCCATCTGTTAAGCTGTTAATCGTCTGACATAAGCCTGAACGCAGGTGTCAGGCAGGCCAGAAGTTTGTAAGAGCTCGTCTGCTGTTTTTTTACACAGATTTCCTTCTTTGGTGGGCTCCTCCTGAATGAAGGGGTGAACTGGCTGCTGAAGCACATTCTCAGAGAGCCGCGCCCATGTGCAGGTGAGTGAAGCAACAAGCCGTTGTGATTCTGTTTTAGCTGGCAGGGTTGGGCAACATTGCAAAAACATCACAATAACCAGAATATCTTCTTCTGATGTTTATCAAACATTATCTGTTCAGGCGCAGATCATTGCTAGCCCAGGTGTCTAATTTATCTTCGTCACACTGTGTTATGTAGTACTACAGGTAAAAAAAAATAAAATAAAAAGACAGCCTGCACTGGACACATTCACGAGTCAGACATCACTCCACAAAATCCACAAGTAGTCTACACTAATGTCCATGCTTCATGCTCATCACTCGTCCATCAGCGCTGTCTTTCCCTCTCTCTCTCCCTACGTTATGTAGAGTACATTTAAACATTAATACTCCAAAGCTCCATATTTTAGAGCATCACCTGTGATAATGACAGTACTTCAGCTGCAGTCCTGTTGCCACTAATGATTATTTTTAATGTTCAATCTGCCAAGTATTTTATTGATTTGTCCTTTTCAGTTAACAATTATGTAAATTAGGGAAAAGCTGCAATGCATTTGAGAGACTAATCACAAGTGGCATTTACTACTATTCAAAGAGGGATAAATGTACAAATATTCTTCAAATAGATTATATCATGTTACACCCAACTGTAGCCAGGTATTTATATATAGTTGAGTAATGTGATATGCTTACTTTAGTTGTAAACTTTGGTTATTAGCCTGGCCAGAGTAATTTGTTCTATATTTATATGAAGATGTACTCCATGTTGTAAATGTATTTTTATATCAGGTCCTTTCATCTTTCTGCAGGGGCTCACACAACCCTGCACACAGAGTATGGGATGCCCTCCAGTCATTCCCAGCTTATCTGGTTCTTTGTTGTTTACTTCTTTCTTTTCCTTTATTTAAGGTGAGATTGTTTCTTCTTGGTGTTTGTGGAAACAGGCAGCTTTGAAATTCTTAGAAGTTAGTCGTGTCATGCATACATGCATTATGTCAGTGATTGATTTCATCATATTCATGTAAACAAGCATGCTGTTTATATTTGTAGCTGTAGTTCACTTGCTTTATTCCAGGGCTTGTGTTTCATTATTACGTGAATGTGTTTTGATCGTCACTCATCAGGTGCTGTCAGCGTATGAATGCGTGCTGATCTCTCATTTCAGAATGCATCAGACGAACAACGCTCGATGTGTGGACCTGCTGTGGAGACACATACTGTCCATCATCCTCTTGGGCATAGCCTTATCAGTCTCATACAGCAGGTGAGGGAATGACTGATGGTTGAACATTGTTTCAATATTTTACTGGCAAAGGAAGCCAAATAGTGCTACTTCCTGTGAAACTTCACTTTGGCTGTGCGATCACACCAAGTGTGATGCTGTGGGTGTAAGAGTGGGTGAAGAAGTCGCTTCCTGTAAGAATATTATTTTTTTTTTTTTTTCAAATTATTTTTTGGGCTTTTTAGCCTTTATGATAGAAACAGCTGAAGGTAGGACAGGAAAGGGGGCAGAAAGAGGGGACGACACACAGCAAATGAGCCGCAGCTGGGAGTCGAACCTGCAGCCACTGCAGGACTGACAGCCTCAATACATGGGGTGCACACCCTACCAACTGAGCTATAGGGGTGCCCGCAATATTAATTTTTATCCCCTACAATGTGGGATCAAATACAAAATCGATTTTCTGAATATTGGTCAATAATGTGATGACGCTGATAGAACGAAAAAGGCGCAACTCAGCTGCGAGGGCAGCTCAGCACCGAGACTATCTACAGCGTGCACGTGCTGTTGTCTTGTCATTCGTCCTCTTGTAATTACCTTTTGCAGGCTGAACTTGAGGTATATTGTGAACTTTCTGCGGCGCCATTCATACACTTGACGTTAGCGGTCGTAGCAGCCGTCAGCAGTAACAAACGAGACGGTCTGACCACCACACACTGCAGCGTTAAATAACGTAAACCAGCTGTGGATCGGCGCTCAGTCTGTTTCACCTCAAAAGCTAATGGTGCAGCAGAAAGGCTGCTCTCCGCTGCTGGAGATACACCGTTAACAACACAGCAGAGCATTCCGATATTCACAAACAGCCAGGAGACTGTGAGATGCTTTCTAATGAAATCATTAATTGATGCTGTTAACTTTTTAAAATGAAAAGGCTGTGGATGGTTTATCTTAATTGCTAGTTATGTTTCATATTGTATTTCAGTGCATTAAGGACACCAGTGAATGCTTGAGCATATAGTAAACTGGAGCAAGAGGCTGAAAACAGTCCCCCCTTTTCTATTCTTTCAGTCGAGAATCAGTTTTGAATCAAGACTTGTTCTTTCCCAGAGACCCCACCCCCACCCACCCAACCACCCACCCGTCGCCACCACCACCACAATTTGAAAATTTGAAGTGCATGTTGCTCGACTTCATTTAGTTTAGGACTCTAAGCTCAATTTGTGTGTTCTTGAGCTTTGTCTCTCTCTCTTTGTTTCTCAGGGTCTACCTGTTGTATCACACCTGGAGCCAGGTTTTCTACGGCGGAGTAGCCGGTGGTACGATTGGCATAGTCTGGTTCTTTTTAACGCAGGAGGTGCTGACACCATTATTCCCCAAAATAGCGGCGTGGTAAGTAGTGCTCTCATTTCTCGGCTTCCTTCTCGCGTCACAGGGGAAGATGTTTCATCCTCAGCCTAAATACGTGGATAAATCTGGTCTCTGAGAGCTTCTCTAATAATTTCCTCTCTCAAATTCCCTTTTCACAATGATAGGCCAATATCAGAGTACTTCCTGGTACGAGACACGAGCCTGATCCCCAACATCTTATGGTTTGAGTATACAGTGACCAGATCAGAAGCGAGGTAAGTGGCTGTCTATTACAGGACCACCCACTGCACCACATCCATCACCATTAAAGCTCGGTCACACCAGAAAGTGGCACACTGAAATAAACCTACATGACCTGGTAACCTTGGTGATGCTCAAGGACACATTTTAAGTACACGCTGGACTAGTGGTGAGCTAGTGTAGCTCACAAGGTAATAGCTAACATGTCAGCCACAATAGCTGCCTGAGCTTCTTCCTGTTTTCTCTGGATTGTTCATTCAATAAAGAGCTACTGAAGAGGAGAGGAAAGCTCACCAAGCTAACTAGCCTGCTTACTGGTACTTAGCAAGCAAGTTAGCAAGCATTTGCTAATGAGATGTTCACACAGTTTATTCAAATATTTGCGCCATTGACTTTTATCTCCTAACAGTCTGCAATCCATGCCTCTGTTAGAGAGCAGTTTCTTCTTCAAAAGATGAAGCAAATATTACAAAACAGCTAACAAGCTACAGTAGCCTTCTCCATTTTTGACTCTCTGCTCTCTGAAAGTCTGCGCTGGCAGGATCGCTCGCTGCGGTTCAGTAGCGCAAACACACGGGTCAAAGTTGAAGGCAAAAGATTTGCATGGATTTACTTTGTCCCCGCTAGCAGATCCATTGAACACCGAGCTGTTGTGAATGCTGACCAGGCCCGCAGTACGTCCGAGCCTCTCGCATTTGCTGCCAGACTCCATTCTCTTTCTGTTTCTCTCTTCTAGGAACAGACAACGAAAGCTTGGAACAAAACTTCAGTGATCCACACAGTTCCTTTGTGAAACTGAGCTTAGGACCACACACACACCACACACACACACTCACCTACACACATAGACAAACGCTCACTTGACAAAAAACACACTGGAGAACCATCTTCTGGACTGACGCGGTTGCAAGGAGTAAAGGGCAAAAACCGTTTACAGGTGGCGAAAGAGTGCCTGGACCTGGCCCGGAGCCTACAGCCTGAGCAAGTCCGTCCACACGCCTCTCCTTCTTGTACAGCTTGCCCAAAATGCTCTTCAATGCATGCAAGACTGTGCAAGAGGCATACTATTTAATTATAGATTAATATATATATTTTAACTATAAATGCACGCTGACAGTAACAGTGTACTGTAAGAGGAGCCCAAAAGGAGGCTTTGGTCAAGTTTCAAACAAGTTGGTGGGTGTCATTGCAGCATGTATTTAGTGATTCCTTTTTTTAAGATATTCTGATGGATAGCTGGTGGGAACGGGTGGGGCGGGGGGGTTGGTTTATGGCTAGGTTTAACATTTTTCATTGTTATATAATAGAAAATGAACAATTTCTAAGAATTGGTTATTATGTAATGTAAATGAAAATTTGCACTTTGTGAAATTTACAGGTAAAAAAAAAAGACTAACACTAGTTAAATGTTAAGACACCCCCCCCCCCTTTTTTTCCCCTCATCAGTCTTTGCTTTGTATCTATGACTGTCAGTCCTAATATATTAGACTCCAAAGCTGATCTGCAAGCAGTGTAAATTTAATGTACCTTCTGTGCTATCGAGCATCGGGGTTGTGTTTTCTGTTCATATCCACGTTTGAGGATTATGAGACTGAATCACAGCAGCAGGTTTCAGTTGTTTTTGTTGTTGAACACACTTTGGACTGAGGTGGTGTTTTCTTAATGCCTCACACACAGTAGCAGCCTGGGAACAGAGTTCTGGGAACCATTTTTTTCCTTCAGTTTCTTCTTATCTCGTTTTCTGCTGTTGCAGAGGACAGTTTTCTTTTTACCTGCGTTTCCAAGATAACATTCCATATCATTCAGTGAGAAAACCTACATAATGACTGCTGAGGGGATGTGTTTTCTTTTTGTATTATTTTTGAAGAAAGGAAAAAAAAACAAAAGCCTCAGGTCAGTCGTAGCATGTGATTATGCTTAATTCCTCACAACCCACGGCAGCTGATGTTGAAAGCTGTCGGGTGGGGATCTGAAGCTGATTTAAAACTGTCATATCATTAGCTCCACAAAGGGAAGTAGTTCTCTTAGACTTTGATTTTTTGTTTCCATGTGTAACCTATATCAGGCTGAATAAAAATGTGTTTATGTATAAGAGATCGTTCAAGTATCGTGCTTTCACATACACTGGCGCCTTTTTGCATTACACCTGATGGACTCATTTACTGACCGTCCACTCTGCATCAGTCAGCATCGTGTCTGTCTGATGGCAACTGGGCTGACATCCCACCATAGTGTCTCGGTTTATTTGTCATGATGCTTCAAAACTGAGCAGGGAGATAAAATGTAGTTTAGAGAAGCACTGATGAAAAGATTTGCGTGAGGCAGCAGCCACGATAACACAGTCATAGATACTGTTTAGACCTTACAGAAGTGCTGGGAACTGCTGACTGATGCACAGAATACATTTTGTGTGTTTAGGTGACTTTATTGTCTCCTGTAGGAGAAAATAGGCTTTGATTACATGAGTTGCTGCATCAAAACCAAACATCACAATAAACAATTTAGTCACCAAACTATTCACTTGGTAAATTCTGAGCTAACCTCTCACTCAAAGGTCTTCATCATTAAATACGACACTACTTGAAATAGCCAACAGTCAAGCTCAGGCCTATAATAACACTGTAAAGCATTTTTTCTCCAAAGACAGAAATTTTAGAAGACAGGTCAGACTCTATTTGGCGCAGCAGCACTTGGAGCTAAATGCTAACACCAGTATGCTAACATGCTCACAATGACAACGCTAACATACTGATGCTAAACTCCTTTACCATGTTCACTGTCTTAGCTGTTTGTGTCGGCATTTGTTAATCAGCACTAAAAGATCAACTGAGGCTGATGGGAATGTGATTGCATTTGAAGGTATTTGGTCTTCTTGCAAAGTTTTGGACAAATTAAAAAGATTAGATTCATCCAAATGTTGCTAGCAAGCCTTAAAACATGTAACTTTAGGCTATATAGAACTGAAGAGTGATACCCAAATAGTATATTTTGTGTACCCAACATGATGCATATATGATCTGAGGGTGGCAGCAGTCCTCTTCTCCCCAAAGAGACAACCACTTGTGGAAACAGAAGCATTTCAGAATGTATTTGGGGACTATATGGGCCAGTGTAGGTGACAAATGAAAAATAGCCCTCTGTTCAGCTCAAACAATGAACAAGCTGCTTGTATTGTGAAGGCAGCGTCGTGCGCCTCTCTCTCTGCACTCTATTCCCCGATGTGACTGCTGAGAGCTGCTTGAGAAAATGCTTCCATCCTCCTGACTTGCCGAGCGCAGAAACGTGTGCCCTATTTAAACGACCCATTCCATTTCTGATTCACTTTTCAGGTCTAACCTCAGGCTATCCCCAAACACCCGTCGGGAACGGGCATAGCCTAGATAAAAATGTTGAAGACCTCGACCTATTTCTGTTTCTCGAAGCTATTTTCTCTGACCTGCACTGTTTGGATGAGCCCTGAGCATTTCTGTGGAAACCTTTTTTTGGATGTGAACCACAGAGATGGCTCAGAGCTGGTGGTCACCTCCCCCTCCCCACAGATATGTCTTCACTGAGCTGAGCCTGACAATACTGATGTTTAAGTCTGCTTGCTCATACTGTCTAGCTTTAAAAAGATTCAGGCCGTTGTCAGCTTGGACATACTACTATGCAATACCAGGTATATTCCACACTTCATTTCCAGCAATCCCATAGTGTCAAAGCACATTGAAATTTAAGACATTAGAGGACTGACATCCACTGGAAGACACTTGTTATTGCAATTTCTCTAACAGACCACACCAGGAAGAGACAGATGTAGAAGGGTTCAATAAATGTTATGGGTGGAGGAGAGCTGAGGTGGAGAAGGCGGGATGTATAAAGGCCCAGAGGGAGAAAAGTGGAGTGAAGGAATGAGGTCTGAGGGATGAAGGGATGTGGGGATGAATGGTGAAGGATGCAGAGACAAGGGTAGAGGGATGAAGGGGCAAGGCAAAGAGGGGCGAGGGATGAAGTATTTTATATGATTGTAAAACATAATGTCAGTCCGCAGCTTCATATAAATAGAGTGACACACATGTTGTCAGATTAATTGTTCTAGTTTAAATAACCACCTCGTTACCCTTGTCCATTGTGTGTGTTTAGCACCACCTGGACCTGCTACATGATTAAAATGCTGCTTACACATTATTGCACCAACCTAAAGGCCTTGAAAATACATTTTCTCAACCTTCTGACCAAGAATAATGAGGTCCTACACCATTTTCTGCCAAAGTTTGAGCAGTTTGATGACTTTCCATGGGAGATTTCTGTATTTGTGTTTTTGTGTTCTGCTCCTCTCTCCAGCATGAAAAGGTGATCTCGTATATTTCCATGTACCAGTCAGGATTTAGGGACATTTGAATGTAAGTCTGACGACAGGTGGTGGGTTGTTTGGTCACAGTCAATCTGATCAAACACAGTCTCATGCTGCAGATTAGCTGTGTTATTGAGAGTTAAACTCTTATTAAATAACACCAAATCCCAAACTAGGACTTTGATTGTTGCTTATTTAGTCATGAATCTTTAATGCCACGCAGAAACAGTTTAAAGGAGCTTTAAAAGATAGCATCACCTACCAGTAAAACTCAAAATAGGACTGGAATATCGTCATTGACTAGCAGATCTGTGAGTACATGAATTAACAGTAGATGATAATTATTACAGTTGTCACTTTCTATCTCATCAAACCCTTCAGTGATGTGTTGTATTAATGTGTATTAATCCGCCGCTGAAAGTAGTCCCTGACACTGACACTTCTTTTCTGTTTGAGAACTGTTTGCAAAAAAATAGCAGTGCCAAGATAAGAAATGACTTGGATTTTCTTTTTTTTTATTAAATTTATACAGGTTTACGTCTCCAGCAGGACCACTGGGCTCGGGGCTGAGAGCCTCAAACAGGCTTGGGAAGTCTTGGTTTTGGTCTTTTCAAGTGATGTCTTGACAACAAAGCAAATATTGATGAACCCCAGGCTCGTCCTATCAAATCATAGCGATTTTTTCATTTGAGATGAACATTGTTCTCATGTTCACTTTAATATGTTCCCTGGGGAGCAAATCAGGTCACTAATCAAACAGTTTGATGAACAAGCTGCTGTCTAACTGCAACAAAGTGGTGTTTGTTTGCATCCTGTGTTCCAGGTGAATCAGACCACGCTGCCTACTTTTCAGCTAAGCTTTACATTTTAGCATTTTAGCTTTGCATTAGTTCTGCAGTGATAATGACAGATGTGTGTTTTGGTAACTTTGAGTTCTGTGCTTTAACTTTAAGATGTAACCAAGAGACAATAAGCCCTAAACAAGCAAAAATGATGCTCAGATAATTTCCATTCAAGCTGTTCGTTCTTGTCGCAGAAACAGTCCACAAATGGCGACATGTTATTCTGTTGCTCGTGCCATCTGAACATGAATCAGTGGATTTGAATCAAAGGGGTTTAACTGGCATTTTGGATGAAAAGTACACATATCAAGTAAAAGATCTTGAGGGGATTTATTTAATGAAGTAAACAACTCGTTATTTGTATTTGTTGAGTCCCCTGGTTTGGTTCGCTTCCTGTAAAGCTCGGCCAAACTTGCCTCAAATCCTGGATTCCAGTCTTCGAAATGTATTTTTGTAGACAACTACCTCAACATTTATCACAATAAACCCTGAAGTTGTATTTCTCATTTGGAATTTTCGTCAGATTTTACTGACTGGCAAATCACATCTCTGCCAGCAGACATTGGCAGGAGTTTCAGAGTGCAATCTCGCAGGATATCGGCAGCAGCTTTGAGTGTGTTCACTCTTTCAAAATGGAAGTTGGTCAGATTTGGTTCTGCTCAAATCTGCTGTCATGAAATTTACTGCGCGAGGCTTGAAAATCACTGTTTTACTGTATATGTGTGTGCTGAGTCATACTGCAAAACAAATACGAATTTAGATTCAAAGGTGGTTTTATTGCCTAAAGACAATTTTATTAAGAATGTAGACATTTAAAAGTGCTCTGCAGTAATCTTTTCCTGAGGCTACTCAACGTTAAAAATACAAGTGAAGTCAAAAGTACATCCTGTATTTTTTTTTTTTTTTTTTTGGCTTGTTTTACACACAGTGCCTCTACTGTTGAAGAAGCACCACTAGATGGCGCCCATCTTACATCTACAGCAGGACCGTGATGGGATTAGCACAGATTAGTTTAGACCTAATCACATGTTAAACTCATACCACCAACATAAACAGGCCATCAGCACGCATGTGACCCTCTGTGAGCTCTATCCATGGTCTCCTCTGCTGTTTGGTGGAGCACATGTTGAGATGTGGTATCTTATTACAATAACTGTTCAATTCGACCATATTGATCTGAAGTGTGTCAGTATGTACAGCAGAGTATGTCACTTTAGCATGTACTGTGCATGCAGTTGATTTTTATTTGACATGATTTGTTTGTTATTTTGTTTTTGAGTTAACAGAATGATGTAAATTAACACCCCCAAACACATCTGAATAATCTTATAAAAACATGCTCAACCAACTTCCTAAGCAAAACTGAATTGTCATCACATACAAACATGCAAACTCAGTCACTTAAGTAAGTAAAGTTATAAAAGAAGTACCTGATTTTGCAGACATATATTCAACTCAATGATATATTCTGTTTTATTAATGTTCCTTTTAAAAAAAAATTGAATCATTGAATGAATTTATTGTTAAAATGTGCTAACTTGCCAAACCTTTTGACATAAACTCAAATTAAAACAGTATAAAGACAATATATTTAATATTTTACCTCGTCAGCTTCATTGATTTTTGTAAATATCTGCTGCTTATTCTGAATTTGATGCAGCAACACGTTTCAAACTAATTGGAACAGGAGCAACTAAAGACTGGGAAAGATGTGGAACGCTCCAAAAACACCTGTTTGGATCATTCCACAGGTGAACAGGTTGATTGGTAACAGGTGAGAGTGTCATGATTGGGTATGAAAGGGGCATCCTGGAAAGGCTCAGACGTATTATGTCTGATTCTTTTGTCAGCCAAGTTAAGTGACAGGTAAGAGCTACTTTTTAGAAAAGGTATTAAGAAGCAATATTAATCTTGACAAATAAGATCATTTAACATATATATTTCAAGGGTGTTAAGAAGATGCTCCACACAACCAGTAATATAATAATAATTAAAAAAAAAATAGTCTAGATATAAATAATTTGCATGAAATGTGAACACTTCCGCCTACTGTCTCCAGTTTTGTTTTGTTTGTGGATCTTACATGTCCTCAGTGCTGATTTCATCCTTCTGAGGAGCCCAAAGCAAATTTATGCTGAGCAGCCCCCCAAACTGACTTCAGTGTGCAACTTTTCACACACCCATATTGTAAGAGTCTCACACACAAGTTCTCGAGTAAAATCTACAGTGGACAATATGAATTAGACATAAACTATCATGAAGGAATCAAACAGTAAAATAAATCAATCTGTAATCAGGATAAGAATAAATGACAAAGCTCAGAGTTTTATGTCAGCTCATCTCGAAACATTGAAGAGTCTGTGATAATTAGCAGCTGAACAGCCACCATCTCCTCCACTGAGACATGCAAAGTGTTTGTTCAGATAACACTATTCTTTTAACAAATGTATGAGCGGTGGCATAAGGCGCATCCAAACTGCCGCCCTCACATTTCTGTTTTCGTCTCTTGGATCGAACACAAAATACCACAAACAAACCTGCCTGATCTTAAATTTAACTTCAAATGTGTTTTAACAAATGTTCCCTTCCCCACTCTGATTTCTTCTTCTTTTTGTTTGTTTGTTTGTTTTTGGCTCGGTGGACATATTTTTAATCCCCTGGGAGTAAAGTGAGGGTTGCTCACGAGCCAAATGGCTGTCTTAATCTGGTCCAAAATCCTAAACCAGCTCACTGCATCAGCTGATTCACTGAATTTTATGAGATACCGATGAGAAGATGTGAAAAATAAACTTTCTTTTGTTTTGTCTTTCTTTATTTCATCCCTTGATTATTTAAAATTTGCATGTTTGAAGCCAAGAAGGTGAAACCATCAGGTGTCCTGGCAGGAGATATCTTTATTTTCAGCTGATGGACGCCTGCTCAGACGTCTGTAAATTAGACTTTTTGAAGAAAAGCTTCTGCACACGAGTAGATTCCTGCCAGATGCAACAGATTCATAAACTGCAGACCGGCGCACAGAAAACAAGACAGGAGCAAAAAAGATCCAGAAACTCGGTCCACTGTTTCCACAGTCGATGGTTCTGACATTCATGGTCCTCAGCTGATGTATCCTGATCACTTTGTTGATCCTCTGACTTTCCCTCTGGTGCCACCATGAGGTTGATGTCCATGATTTGGAGTGAAATGTCTCAAAAACTTGAGGATGGATTGCAATAAAATGTCGTGCAGACATTCATGGTCCCCACAGGATGAAATCAAACAGCTTTGGTGATCTGTAACTTCTCCTTTAGCGCCATCATCAGGGCAAAACTCCAACAATAATTATTGGAAATTAGCAAACATACTTCAAGTTATCTATCAGTCTTTTTACATAATGTGTTTCCAACTCAAGTCAGTTGAGATGAAATTTGGAATTACATTATATCCTCGGTAAAAGGCACAGATTTTAAGTGACAGTATTCCTGTTCATTATCAATATCATAAATATCTTCTGCCCATTTCACCTGAGCAAGCATATCTGTTGAGCCTGGCTGCAGCTCCTTCTTTATGTGTGGGACCAGGGGCACGAAGCCCTGATAGTAAATAAACACCAGTCTCAATAAGCTGGGCAGCCAAGCACAAAGCTCAATATTCACTCTCCTATTTTCACAAAATATCGTTGTTCATGAAGGTGTTACACATTTTTTATTCACTCGTCACCTTATTCTACCAAACTGAACCCATATCAATTCACAAAGTTTAGCTTTTGAGACCAACTCTCAGCAATTTCAGCTTTACAATCAAATACATCGATCACACCAAAACTGCTGAAAGCTGAGGCTCAGTTGAGAGCATTATTGTTATTGTTATTGCTGGAGTATACATATCCTTTACTTAAGTAAAATCAACAATACGACAAAGTAAAAACACTATGAAACAAGTAAAAATCCAGCTGTCAAAACCATAAGAGTACATTAAAATTACATTGTTATTATTATCAGCAAAGTGCTGTAGAATGTCCCATCTCATGTAGAGTTACATACAGAATATGTTTCTGAATTATTGCCTGATGCATTAATGTTCAAGCTGGAGCTATTCTTACCTTCTTTATTTCAACCTGCCTTTAATCTCAGGCTGATTAAACCTGCCTAAAGAATTGTCTGTATTCTGAAACAATAAAGAATAACACACATCGCTGAATGGAATTATGAGGAATAAAACTCGACCTTGGAAAAATAATTAAAACAAATTGATTCGCTTAGAAAACAGGCTGGAACATTTTTACTGCACTGCTGGGTTGAGAAAATTAAGTTTTAGGATCATTATAGACAAAAATGATTGGATAAGAAGGAGCCGTTTTGCAGTAAATACTGAACTAAAGCTACTACTAAAGCACTTGAATGTAGCAGAGTAAAATGTACAATAGTAAAAATGTAAAGTAACTTAAAATAGAAATACTCAAGTAAAGCACAACTACCTCAAAAACTGACTTCAGTACCTCTGTTTTACCGCAGTTTCTCCACTTGGGGGCAACACACACTGACCTGAAGTCTTTCACAGAAGGTACGAGTGATCTTGTCAGATGGGCTGGTTCAAGGACAAAACATCTATTTGAAGGGCAAAAAATATTAAGAGTCAAATTGTGATTTATTTGTATGTATTCATTGTGCAGTATCAGCCAGTTAATGTCATTAAATGTCACTTGTGTCCTTACAGCCGGCATTTCTAAGGGCTGCTTTAAGTCTTTAAGTCAGAATAATGACTCCATCATGACAACAGCACACAGACTTTGCCTAAAATTGTAAGATGTTTTAAAGCTTTGATTGCTGAGATTTTTCATATTTGTGGCTTCTCACCTCCAATAGTTTCGGTCTTTATTTAGACACTGAGAGAACAATGAAGGGAACAGTCTCTGTTAGGTCCTGATCCTGGGCCAACTGGTGAACATGTATTTCTATTTTTATGCAATATGGAGCTTATGTCGCACTAACTTTAATATTGCAGAGGGTAAAACAAACAAACACAACACTGAAACCCTTCTCAAGCTGTGGCCTGGCACTATTTATGCTAAATATTGTTTCCACAAACCACAACATCTGCTTCGGTACACCTGCTTTTGTGAAATCCTGCCCGGCTGCCTCATGCAGCTTCAGACTGGATCTAATTGCCACAAGTTGTACTCTAATTTATGAGTCACTTTCACATCTCAGAATGTCATCCCAAAGAAAGACCAGTTGGACTCTGGCGCTGCAGATGGGGCTGAAATCTGCACTGCAGTACGACCGAAGCAATGGGGGACATTTCTCTGGTGCCTTGCAGCCCTTTTCCCCTTCATGAAACAGTGAGCTGAGAAATCACACAGCGTTTGAATCATGGAAGTAACTGAATGCCCAATTATGAAAAGTATTCTCTACTTTACTTCAGCATTTAGAAGCAGAATACTGACATTTAATAAGGTTTATAACACCCTGTCACGTAGTTGTAAGCAGATGTTATTAATTTATTTGCCAACAGGTTTAACTGCTGGGCACCGTTAAGATGAGGTGTATGAATTGATAATGACTGACAATATAATAAAACATTGTTGAAGTAATCTAAAAATATGTCTTCATTAGAGAATGTTATAATTGTTTAAAAATACTGTTGTTAATAAAAACTGCATTATAGTGTGTAATAAACTATTTATTACAAGTTTGAATATCAACATAAATGCTAGATAGCTTTAAAATAGTTTACTTTGAAAACAGTGTAATCATCTGCCTTCTTGAATTTTCAAATACAGCAGATGATTTAAAATGTTCTTGCTTGAATTCTTCATCCTGAAGTTTTTCAAATGCGCAGGTCCAATTTTAGCAAACTGATTTGTTGGAATTGGAACAACTTGAGTTGAGCTTTTTAGATTTGAAAAAGAAAAAGAAAAAAAGTGAACCAAGAGCTGAGTCGTCAAAGAGGAATGTTTCAAAGCTATAAATTCAGCCTTATTCAAGGTCTAACATTAAACCTGCGGTGCAGAACTTTTGTCTCCCCCTTCTGGCAGTGAGAGTAATTACACAGGCCCTGTTGACTCTTTATGACGCCACACTCTTAGCTGCTGTAGCCTATTCCGTCGCTGCGGCTGCTTCCACCTCACTGCTGGCTCACGAAAAAACAAATCACTACTTGCACGCCAGCATGTCGCCACCGACAGCAGAATACCGAGATTCACCTCAGAGGCTAAATCAGCATGGTGTGAACTCGTTCTGCAAAGGCTTGAATGTAACAGACGTTCATTTATATGTAAAAGTCCCGCACTGCAGGTTTAAGTATTCATGGCTTCAGATGCTTTTAAGATTCAAATGAATACAGCAATTATTTACGTCCATAAGAGCCTCGGCTTTCCACAACTGCACATCCACTCCATGATTAAAATATCAAACTGATGTTAAAGTTATATTCCGAGGTTTGGTGGCACCCGTGGCTAGAACAGCAAGTGTGGTTTAAAACAGAAAAACCTCCTAAAACAGCGAAATATGACAGAACAGCGAAGTGTGTTTACAGTGCAGCCAAAAGATCTCATGGTGTTTTAATGACAAGTCCGTCAGTGCTAATTGCAAACCTGATCTGAGCTCATGCTGCACATGACACAAGTCATTTTTTGTGGTACTGAATCCAGTGCAGAAATGGCAGACCCCGCCACCAGCGTAGTTACAGAATGAGAATGCATGAATGGCTATTGGCAAGAAAATGCAGACCATAAATGGAATCAAAAATGTCAGAGTCTTCAGGATTATAACTTATATGTGCGAGAGGTCGCTTTGCTATAATGTTGTAGTGATTGATTGTCTTCTGAAATTCGAGCCTGGCTGCTGTACTTACTGTCCAGTCAACCTTTTGTCTGATACTCCCTCCATCTCATGCTCGTTTTTTTTTGTTCTCTCCCCTTTTTCCAATTCTTTTCAGCTGTTTTCTTCAACCACACACACACACCTCCCGCAGCCCCAGGCTGCCACTTTCCTCCACCGCCTAACCTTTTATGTCTTCGCCATCTCTTGGCTTCCCCCCTCCTCTTTACATGGATGTTTTTTGGCTTGCACCCTCTCCTGGTTACCACAACAGCCTGTGACTGTTTGAGGCGATGGCCAGCTTCTTGCATTACTTTTGCTGCAGTGCAGGAATAAGGTGTTAAAAGAGCTAGATAATGAAAAATGTCTTTACTAGAATATTATATTATCCCCTTAAAACACAGATCAGGATAGCAGAGTTTGTACCTTGGAGTGAGCGTGTGTTTCTATCTGGGCTTTTTCTACCTCTGGTAATAACACCCTCCTTCCCGTTTCCTGCACTAGCTATCTTTTATCAATTTCCTCTCAGGTCAAGGATCACATTTGTGGAATTATTACATTCATACTGCAAAAGAATCTAAATCCCTCAATGAATATAAATACAAACTTAAGACCCTTTTGATGAACAAAGCTGCCTCGACCTCTCCCACAAACAAACTATGCATGCACACATTTTTTTGTGTGCTTGGCAGGGACGGCAGTGATAGTCTGTCAGTCAGCCAGTTGGTTGCTCCACCACTTCAGTCCAGACTGAAAAATCTCCCCAGCTATTAGATGGACTGCTGTGAGAGTTTCTGCAGACATTTATGTTCCCCAGAGGATGAATCCTAATGACTGGTGGTCTCCTGACTTTTCGTCTGACGCCACCGGCACGTTGACATTCTTGATTTTTAGGGAAATGTCTCCACAGCATTTGGATGTGTTGCCATTAAATGTGGTACAGACATCCCCCACAGGAGTACATTCCCATCAGCCTCAGCTGTGCTTTGTCTTTAGCACTAACTTTTAGCATGCTAAACTAAGATGATGAATATGGTAAACATCAGCAGTTAGCATTGTCACTATGAGTACGTTAGCCTGCTAATTTTAGCCTTTATCTCAAGCACCACTGGGCCATCACAGAGCTTTCACTGTTGTGGACTCACCTCTTAAATTGTGTCTTCCTTTTAATGCTTTCAATGTATATGCCTTTAATCTGTATTTACCTGTCTGTGTGCATGTTTGTTGTGTTTTCCTTGTGTCACTGACTAAACAACTCATCTCAACTAAAACTCAACACTCCTGCACCAGCAGGAGATCAGGCTCAGGATCCCATCCAGGAGCTGCTGGTGTTCCTGGGACTCCCTCATCTTCTTAATCCTCACAGTCTGAATGAATAGCCTGTGATCCTCCTTAATGTTCCTGAGTGTTGTCACCTGTTTGTACTTCTGCTCTGTCTTTGTGGGGATGTTGGTATTTCCTCTTAAATAACTTCTCATTATTCTACTGGTTTTGTCGGGTTCTGTTCATGCAAAAGTGATTATAATATACAGTAAAAAGGCATTAAAACACAGCAGTAATTGGGACTCCTTGTCACCGGATGCATCTGTTCTCTTTATTTGACTGATTTCTAGACTTCTGAAGCAATGAAATATCCAGTAAGAAAAGCATTTATCTATGTAGGTGACCCTCAGATCTTCTTTGTTAATTCAAAATGATTAAAAAGCCCAATAAAACAGCTGAGGTTGGCTCAAGATGGGGAAGCTTGGTCTTATTCCCAGGGCTAAAAAACACAGACGCTTTGTGCATCTCCTACAGATGGACAAGGTTCTCTTTAGAGTCTGTATGAGACACTCGGCTTTCAATTAACTCCGGTGGAAACCCATCTGCAACAATATTAGACGCTCACAGCAACTGCTCCACCTGATGTAGCCTCAATGATCTTTTCCTAACTCACAACTGCGACCGTTTCACAACATTAGCCACTTATTAGAAAGGCTTTTCTGGCATTCGCACAGACGCTGCATCGTGCGTCTGTATGAGACGCAGAAGAACGTGACAAAGCAGTGTCAGGATCTGATGACCTGGATGTTGAAAGGGCCAGAACGTGAGCCAATCCTGAGCCTGCAGGGCAGCTGTGGCTCAGGGGGTAGAGTGATCGTCCTCTTATCAGAACGTAGGCGGTCGATCTCTGGCCTCGGCGGCCTACATGCGAAGTATCCTTGGGCAAAATACTGAACCACAGATTGCTCCCATTGCTGTGCTGTGTGTGTGAATGGTTAATGCTCATAATGAGCAGGTGGCCTATCCACCATCATGTGAATGGGTGAATGCAGACCCGTGCTGTAAAAAGTGCTTTGAGTGGTCCTCAGACTAGAAAGGCACAATATAAATACAGCCCATTTACTGTGTGGATTATAGAAAGTACTTTGCAATGAGACGATCACTGACGATAGAGAGAGATAGGTCTCAAACAAAGCTGATTTTCTCCTGATTGGTCGGTCTGAAAAATGGTATTTTAGTATCAGAATGTTCAGAAGATGGATTTGTGGCTTGTGAAAAATGGGTCCAAAATTTACTTTGTTGGATGTGCGGAGAAAGAATTGGTCATAATCTGTGCTCATGTTTGTTTTTCCCATTGGAGTGAATAGACTCAGGACTCGGGTCAGTAGAGACACCCACGTGACACAGACGCAGGAAGCGACTCTTCAGTGGGTTAGGGTTAGAGTCTCTGATAAAGCTGCTCTAATCAATGGATGAAATGTATAACAGGAGTCATTTCACATCTTTCAGCCCATTTTCCTGGTTTTACAGCCCAAAACCTAGCTGTTTTAGTTTACTCTCACCATTCTTTTGTTAATTTTTCAGCAGAAGTGCTCCAATGAACCATCCGTACACTACCTGTCCAACACCAAACAACAGACAGACAAAGCCAGACAAAGCTGGTGAATATAGACGAGAATTTAGCAGCTAAAGAGCCTGATATTTCCCTCAGGAGTTGGTGGAGACAAAAAGCAGAGCTAAAAAGTACAGTCTTATATTCACATGCTCCAAATGAATAATGATGTCACTTCCTGTGTAGTGAATGTGTAAACTGTTTGCTAACATGTTTGCCATATTAACTTTGCAGGGTCTTGTTCTCAGTCATCTCAAATGGGCAAAAACATCAGTTAATACAGATTTAAATACGGTTGCATTTAAATGTGTTTGTCTTTGCTGACGTTTGGGACGGTTTAATCTCCACTTTTTGCTCATTTGTTCACGTGTGCAGTCTTTTTCCTGTCACAGCAGACCTTTACTTGTGGTTCTCTGAGGGAGCTTCCTTGCAGGTTCACCTGTCCCCCCCCACCGAACAGCATCACTCCTGAAGTGAGGCAGGTGCCTGTTTTGCGCTAAAAATACCAGCTTGCATGGCGCCTCAAGCCGTCAGTGTTCATTTAATCAAACTACAGTCTTTTGCATCATGCACTTAGAATCTTTCATTGGCTTTTTGCAAACTCCAGGCTGCTGTCTTCTGCCATCTGGCCACTCTCCCACACAGTCCAGATTTGTGAAGAGCTGCACTGACTGTTGTTTTTCCAGAAGATTCTCTTGTAGCAGCCAAGGAACACTATAGTTCAGTTAGACAGGTCCTTGGTCCTTAGTCACCTGCACAACCAGGGTCCATTGTTGCCTGTCGCTTGATTTGTGGTCAGACATCCAGCCCTGGGAGGGAAGCTGTGCTCTGGCCACTTTGGTTTTCTCTGTGTTCTCATGAAACACTTTTCCAGGACAAACTTTTCAATTCAGCAAAATAAAATAAAGAAAGTACAGTAAATGCACTTTACAGACACAGTGTGTGTTTTGTGCAGTGCACAGAGACACTTTTCTCTAATTTCGTGCAGTCCTTCCAAATACTGCAGAAACACTGAGCTATTCCTGCGAAGCTCCTTGTCATGCTTTGCGTTTAACTGATGGAACGTGTCATCAAGTGTGCAGAGATAGACAGCAGTGATCCATCTGAGAGCTGCAGGGAGCTTAGTCCACATGCTTTTCTGATTTTCTGAGCTTTCTGACAGCATCATGAATATTTGCCCACACTGACACCCTTCACTGCTGCGACATTTTTTTGTTTTATTCATTTTGAATGTTTCCTGGCTCTCATTAAATTCTAAATACCCCACAGGGTGTGTAAATTTAAGCAACATATTTGACCAACAGCAGGCTCCGATAATAATCCAAGCAGCATTTCATCCCTCATGGTTTCATGTTTGTTCATCAAAACACGTTAAAATCAAGACTCATTTATTGAATTCTCTAGATGGAGGATGACTACAAGGACTAAAACATTTTCTCAAGCACCTGGAAAAAGTCCAGATGTCCACTTCAGCTCAAATTCTTAAAAAAAACTTCCTAGAAAACAAAATAGCAGCCAGAAAAACATTTGCAGTAGTGACAGACCTTCTCACGCCAGCAGGAAGAGCGCAGGTGCAACAAATAACATTAAGGATGGCTCTGTTCCATTTAGGTGTGCCAGTGAGCAGTAAGAACTGGCACAGCTAAATGAAATACAACCATTATCAATGATGATTAGTTACACTGTGTTTGACAGGTCGATATGTCCACTGTAAGAGATGTCTATTACAAATAGTCTTGCAGTATTTCAACTTCCACAGTCCCGGCGCATCTATCAGAGCAAAGAGAGGGAAGCAAAACTGACAGTGAGTTGCACAGATAGACACAACTGCACAGAGCTGCACACACACAGTCGCACTGCCACTGTCTCCACTCGGGGAAAAACTGCATGAATGCAATAAGGTTTGACATGATCAGGTGAGTGGCGGCTGCTTGTCCAGCTGTCTGCCCTCATTTCCAGCCAGTTTAGGATTCACAGCATTTGAAAACCTTTTGGTGGTAGATAAACTTGTGTGTGCAGCAGTGTGTGTGTGTGTTTGTCTGAGAGGAGGGAAAGACATTTACACAAAGTACAAAACTAGATCAAACAAAAAAAACACCTTCCCAGCAGAGTTAGTGTCCACCGAGTTGTGTCATGTGTCAGTTATCTAAAAAAACAGTGAAACGAAGACCATGTTGAGGATCCCACCCAAGGATCTGCCAATCACAACAGCTGGTGGCAGATGAGACATCAGAAAGTGCATTCATCATTGCTCCTGAGTGCATTAGGTTTATTTGTCCCACCTGCCGTGTAACTTGTGGAAAAACATGAAAGAGAAACTGGAACACAATAACAGACGCCCCAGAGTTGCTTCACATTGCTGCATTTATGCAATGACATCATCTCTGGTTGAGGTCATTGGTTACACCTGTGCTCATTGAGAGTCCCTCATTAGCTCCACCACTTTGGCTAATGAACCTGTTCATATCATAAGGTTAAGTGCCTTTATGCCTCCTTTTTGTGCTTTTAAAATATCACATTCATCAATTCATTAATAACACAAATTATTGGTGGAAATGGTGATTTTGCTGTTGATATCTCTCATCTTATGCCTTGCATTTTGCACACTGCATTGCAGATCTAAAAACATTTGGCAGAGCTGAAGCACTCCTGTCCTTGGGGAACCTCCTGGCACTGCCTCATCAATATCACGGCCTGGTGGCAGACTCAAAAAAGACAACACCAACAAATGAGATATGTACACCATGTGGGACACATCATTCAACTTTGAAAATTCACTAGACTGTTGTACACCATCACTTTCAAGGTCAAAGGTTCACATACATTCTTGTCTTTATATAGTAAAATACAGGATTCCACAATGAACTGCAGCTGTAGCCCCTGTCCATGCTACACACAGAGAAAATGCATAAACATGTCAAATACCTTGATTTAGAATAGAACAAAGCAGTAGAATAGAACAACGAGTAAGTATGTGAAATATGTGCACTTTGGTAAACAGGTGGATTTGGCAAGTTCAGCTTTTTTCAGCATATCTTCCTGCAGTGCCAAAGATGATTTGGCAGATCTGCTTTCTGCAGCATCCTCTGTGTGGCCAAGTCCACCAATGTCACTAGAAATGAATGCAGTGGGCTTTAAGTGAAAATCCTTATCGATATTACTATAAAATTAGGCAGCATTACAAACAGATAAAACTCACAGATTATCTTCAAATGATCACACAGCAAGATTAGAGGATACATCATATCTGATAATATTATAAGAATTACATGTCGGGAAGTACGCTCGTCTGCTGTGTTAAACAGATTTACACGAGATGCTCACTAACAATCTCATCTCAGCTCAGAGATGCGCTTGTCTGGCTTTGCTTTTGCACAAAAGGTGTTAGCAAGCAGGCTAGCTGTGTCAAAAGCGAGTCCTCGTTGTGTTAAATAACACATATTCATATAATTATCATTTCTGTCTGTATCAAACAGAGCTGTGTTAAGAAAAACAAACCCTGCTTCCTGTTGGCTCCTCTCTGCCGCTCCCTGGCAGTGAAAGCAGAGGTCATGTGCTCCAACACGTTCTCATCATCAGTGGCACTGGTACAGGGTATGATGGCATGGCAGACCTGGTCACAGATGGTACACTTAGGCGCCCCAGAGGCTGCCTGCTGACAGGACACACACATTACACAAGAAACACTGTTATCCTCTGCTTCCGCTTCAGACACTCTGACCAAACACCTCCGTCAGGTCCTCCTCACTGATATATGTATCACTGATACACTCTTTGGGTATCTGGCAGACTTTGTCACATACCTGAATAGTCTTGATCAATGCTGACAGCAGTTATGAAAGAACTGTGACTGCAGCAAACCAGCCTAGAATGTCCTGATGTCAAATCTGCAAATCCCTGAATGGAATACGTGCCAAAACATTGCTTCAGTGAAAAACAGAAGAAACAAATCACTCCTAAAACGAACAGCTGTATTAGTGTTACTTCATGTCCTGAGGATCAGAAATTACAACTTAGATTTTTGAACTTTTCTGAGGAGTCAGTGTAAACACAATGATGAAAATCCGGATTTTTACCAAATGAGCGAATGCCCACAACCTTTTGTGCAACAGATAATTGCACTCTGTGGTTCTGTTCCCAGGTCTGCAGGGAGATTCTGAACAGCTTCACTTTCTTGCTCTTTCTAAATTGACCTTATTGACTCCATCTCTATCTCTTTCTTGTGATAAAGTGCTTTTGGCAGATCTCATTAAAGCTAGACGTTACATCTAAAAGAGGCTTATAGCAGATCTCCCCAAGGCCTCGCATCTCTTTAGCAACATCGAAAAGTTCTTGAATCAATCACAAATTTGAAAGCGCCCGCTGTTCCTTGTCCTGACAGTCTTTTGGCATCTTTAGCCTTGGAGGCTGGAGAATGTAATGATGATGTGACATCCTGAAAGCCAAATATTAAACGGCATGAGTAAATAAAAGTGAGCACCGTGTTAACTCATGAACACATTGAATGAAATGCCCCAGCAACTATTGAACTGTTTGACATGAGATTTTGTTACACACATTCATGTCAGCATCAGGATGAACTGTAGAAATGTTGGCGATTCTTCAACTTTTCATCTAGTGTCGTCAAAATTAGTCTTTTTAGGAAGAAATACCTGCAAAAATAAGGACATTTCAGCCTTAGTTGTACTTAGTGCTAATTCGCAAATATTACCATGGTAACAGACTAATCTAAGATCGTGAGCATGGTAAATCGTATACCTGCCAAACATCAGCATTTTAGCATTGTCACTGTGAGCATGCTAACATTTAGCTCAAGGTACCACAGTGCCTAAATAAAGCTTGAAAGAGCAAAACAGTGTAGACTCTCAATCCTGTCTCCTTATAAATCACATGGGACAGATGTCAGGTGCCCATTTTATGGCCTTTTTTAAGGCACCAGATGATTTTTAATGTCTTATTTTAAAGTCAAGTTGTAGATATTACACAGACTTGAAAACTGCCAGACTTTGGGAAAAGTAACCAACTATCATTTCCTTATTTGAGAAAATCGTTTCTTTTTCCCATCAGTATACAGTAAAAACATATCTGAAGCCTTCACTTGAACGTTCAGACGTGTGACAGTAGCTGACACAGTGCTCTGCCATCCATGAAGAAACTGCAGGAGTGGGATAACTGCGAGAGGAGTGTTTGAAACAGACATACAAGAACAGAGGGTGCAAAAGAGGAGGAAATATGCTTCCTACCAGAGTGTGCAAAAACAGAGCAACTTGGGGAGGCTTTCCAAAATCTGAATAGCAAAGACAACCCCCAGAATCTCAAGATATCACAAAGAGGAAAAAGGCAATCTTTTCTGAGAGGAATGTGCTGTAGAGCTGCTAAATGAAGTATTTCATACATACTCAAACGAAAAGGAAGAATAGGCTAAGAGAAATACAACAGAGAGTGCACATAAAAGTCCCTGCAGGCTGCACTGAATAATGATATTTAGTAGCTTTGCATCCTCTTTCTTTAAACACAGTTAGCACCGATGATTTACTTGTTCATGGAATTGTTTCTTATACTGTTAAAACCATGACAGAGTTTCAAAATAATGTAACCATACACTGTATACTACTGTACACATGAAGTACGTGGGTTACTTTCACAGCCTTTTTGGATCCCTTCCCCAAAACAAAGGCTGTTTCTGTCAGTTTCTATTGAAAAGGATGTTGAGAGAAAGCTGAGCGGTCTTCTAAGCAAAACTCTCAGTCTTCAGGTATCTTAAACTACAGACATGTCACTGCTGGAGATGTTGTTTATACTGCAGAGTCATGCATTTCTTAAATGTCAGTGCCTCTTTGTTGATGAACCCAGCTTCCTTCGTGCATGTCACTTAGCTGCCAAGTGTTCTTTTGCATCTGATTTTTCTTTTTTTTTTTTAATTTGTAGACTATTTCTTGCTCCAGTTTCTCTTGACCTCCATATGGCTGAGTGGTGTGTTTCTCTCAGATCTCATTTTTAATCATTTCACTTGGACAGGCTGAAATCAGAGAAGTGGGTTTGTGAATTCCCTCCTGCTGCTTGAATTGAATAACTGTCACTGTGTTTACACAGATTCCTGTTCGGTCCCATGTATTTGTGCAAATTTCATACAAAGGACAGAATATTTGCTTCTTGGGTGGCTCTTTAAAAAAACCTCAGTTGCTTCTCCTCCTCTTCTTCAAGTCTTTCCTTTGGTCTCTCTTTGTGACAGGGCCTACTTTATACCCAAATTCGTTTTTAGACAAAGCCATCTGGAGGGATGTGGACTCTGCTGTTTCCCATGACTGTGAGGAATGACAGTCAGGTCCCTGGTGTCCTTAATGGCTAAAGTTTCTTCAAATGGATAAAAGTGTCCAACCTGCAGGTGAATGCGCCTGTGTCACCTGTGGTTTTGGCATATCATTGCCAAAAAACACACCAGATGTATCAGTGATAAGCATGCAAAAATATTCATGCCCAACTCTCCACACATAGACTGATACTTGATTTAATTCGGAGGATTTATCTTGTCATCACGCTGTAGAGTTCCAAACAACATCCTCTCTTTTACCCAGTGATTTATTTCGGTATACATACATTTGTAAACAATAATTTACACTGATGAATAAATTTGACCTATCCCGCTGTATAATGAATGTGCCAAACACTGGGGCTGCTTTAGTGCAATTAAAGAATTGCCAGTGCCAAAATGTGTGCTTCTCCTTGGTCACCTTCCTATGGATTAAACAAAAGAGACAAAATATCTTTGTTTTTTGTGTTGTTGTTATTGTGTTTTATGTTTGTTCTGTTTTTCTGAGAACAGAATTGTGGATGCATTGTAATTATTTATTTGGCGAAGCACCAAAACAATGAAAACAGACACTTCTTTAATGAAATTTGATCTGAATGAGCAGATCATTATGCAATAGCAAAATGCATACCACCAAGAGAGAGAGAGACTTTTCAGGGGAGAATACATGATAAGGAGGATGGAATCTACAGGAGAGGATTATCTGCATTATAACTGCTTGCTCTCTCTGGGTTTGCCAGCCACTTGTTACTGAGAGGTGAACTGTTTGATGTCAAGGCCCTCGAGGCTAATGAAGAGGAGCTTTGACGATATCTTAACTGGGAGTCTGAGCCTCCAGTCACTGAAGCCCCTCTGGCACGATGCAGTTGAAAGGGGCAAAACAAGGATCAGTTCAACGGAAAAGAGGGCAAAAACTGAGGCATGACTCAGGAAAAACACTGAAAGTTAATAGAATTCATTGTAATCCTGGCCCGATCACAACTACAGCTGTGTGCCTCTGTCATGTTACAGGTGGAAGAGGTGCTCAGATCATTTACTTGAGTAAATGTAGCAAAACCACACTATGATAATACTCCATTACAAGTAAAAGTCCTACAAACTTTACTTAACTGAAAGCACTTAAGTAGTAGCAACAAAATGTAAGGTATCAAAAGTAAAAAGTCTTTCTACAGAATGGGAAATGTAGATTTAATTATTGTAGACATTAGGCTACTCTTTATACAAATGGGATATTTTGACTAAAATACTAAGGTTATATTCACCCATCTCCAGAAGAGGCATATTTTTGTATGAATTTTGGCTGAAATTATATTTGAGCCTCTTCCTTATGGGGTCGTGCCCTTTCATCATCGGTTCTCAAGTTTCTTCAAATGAATGAAACAGCGCCTCCCTGAGTTGCAACGTCTTTTCAACGTCGCCCAGTCGTTGTGGTGAAAGATGGCATTGCACCCTTAAACCGCCCCGTCGCGTGGCGTCTCTTGAACTACAGCCAGGCGCAGACGCCAACTTTTGATGAAACAAACCGGTAACGTCATGCTAATTATTAAACAAACAGGTGAGGGCAGCGTCTTGCTTTCTGAAGAAATACACTGAAATGAATTATGAAGCCAGTTGTCCTCTAGCGTTACAATGAACGAACTCAAGAAAGTTATGTAAATAAAACAACCAAGAGTTAGCTTGTTTATAAACACTATTTGCTGGCGTGTTTGACTAGCTAGTTAGCTAGCAGCAATAGAGGGAGAGTACATCAGACTAACAACTGCAGCGGGACATTATAAGTGGATGTGGAGCAGTTCATCTTCATGAAGGACAGGAGGATGGACTTCCACTTCAGGTAAGGTGAATTAGCTACACCCTCTGTCTGTCTGTCCTTTTGAATTGGCCTTTTCTCATGGTTTCATGTCACCAGTGGCTGTGTGTATTTACTTACTGTGTGGTTGTTATGGAGGCCAAAGCTGTTGTGTTGTTGTGGAAATGGTGGAAAAAGTATTCAGAGCCTTTACTTTTACTATCACATATGCTGTTTTTGGATTAATATTCCTGCTGCATTCATGTCTGTGTTGCATTTTACTGCTATAAATGTTTATGGTTGAGCTAATTTTAGCTGTTTTATGTGCTGTTGTGTAGTTTAATCTGCAGCAATGCATCATACTCTATAAAATCATCGTATATTGTTTGTAGTGTTGCTGTCTGTCATTTTAGTGACAATGCATTTTCCAGCTAATCCATGAGGGATTTAAAGGACCAGCATGGAAGATTTAAGAGGATATTTTCCCAGCTGTGGGAGAAATTGCACATAATATTCATAGATATGTTTTCGTAAGAGTAATCATCAGGAAATATATGAAACTAGAAACTAAAGACGTTAGAAAAATGTAGTGGTGTAAAGTGCAATATTTGCCTCTGATATACAGTGTAGTAGCAGTATAAAGTTGTGTAAAAGTACACTGAATATGTACTTAAGTGTAGAACTTGAGTGAAACTGCTCACTTAATTTCCACCACTGGTTAGTGCTGCTGTCCACATGTTCAGTGGAGGCAGAGCTGAGGCTTTGAACAATCTTCAGTTTCCCTTGTTTTGCAGCTATTAGTTGTTGAGTCATCGGTTGATGATCTGTGACAAGTGATTGTTTTTCACCTACGCTGGAGGTCTGGTACAATTTCTCCATTATCTTTTGGTTTTTGAGCTGTAATGCGCAATGAATCACTAGCATTAATGAGAGGATATGCTGTAGGCTTTGTCTGTTTTTTGTACAATATACTGAAGCGAGTTTATAGATAAGAGTGTGTAAGTCATGTATGCCATACATGCCTCCATGCTTTTTAATATGAACGCAAATTTTTAATCCTTGCATGCTTATGCTGCTCTTTTTTGTGTTCTTTGTAGTATGCAGTGGCATCCGAGTGACTGTCCTGTCTTATGTATGCTAAGAAGATACATAAAAACATACATACATGTAAGCCATGTATCTGTGTTACAGTATGTGCATTGATGTATAAATTATCCTAAAGTTTACTTACTGAATTTTAAAGGGTTAAAGGGTCGACTGACAATGTGTATAGGCAAAAGCCTGCTGTCACAGTGAGGAATGAGATGTGATGAATCCTACAAATGGGAATAATGGCGTGCAAGCAGTCTCTCCAAAGAGGCATTCATGGTGTTGCATTCTGTCACACACATTAAAGGTGATACAAGTAGTTGTGTGAAGAATGAAAAAAGGGAGCTTGGGCCAATCGCTGCGTGAAGTGGGTGTGAGTGCTGGATTGTCAGGTTCGGAAAAGCTGCACAGTAGTTGGCTCCAGGCTCCATTGTCATAAAGGGGGGGGGGGGTCATGTGCTTTTAATTTGACAAGCACTGGATTTAAAGCATACTGATTATTCACAACTCTGTTCTGTATGTGTCTGAAACTCTTCTCATTCGATAAAAGTTTGATCAGGCTGATCAGAGTCCTGTCAACTGGTTGTGGAAGAAAGTGCTGCTTACTCAGGACCCCCCAAAAAAGTATTCAGTGATAAATAAACTCTGCTGTTGTATTACAATGCAAAAAGCCAGTATATTCTGATATGGGACGGGGATATTGTCTTCATGTTTACTTTTTATATCTGGTAAATTTGGCCTGCTGAAATTGTCAGATTAGATGGCAAATCAAACTTAATTTGCCACCTGTAAGCATGCTGACATCCCTAAAAGCATTGCAGAATTTACCAAAACATCAAGTGAGACAGAAAAACATCCTTCTCATCACACACAAACACCATCTGTGACAGTAGTCTTTAAAAATTCAAAGAAATTTGACTGTGACACAAGCTGTGCTTCCATCAAATTGTCAGACGAGTTTGAAGCAGACTTTTGAAATGTCGCAAAAAAAGAAAATGCAAATTAATTTAATTGTGTTTCCATCAACTGGTTTGCAGCTAGTAAACGAGGCTACGCAAAGCATAGTTTCACCATACAGTACAGGAAGTAGAGGTTGCCAACCGGAAACCAAACCAGTTATTTTTCACCATCTATAAGAGAAAATGGAGAGAGGTCATCAGAAATTGTAGTAGAAACAGCTTCTTGTTCTCTCAGAGAGGAAACGCCTGATCATTCATGTGAGTTAAACATTTGCTCTGTCAGAACTTATGTGGAAAAGGTGTTTCCATCTCCCATTAAGTGCATTAACTCTTTTTTGAATATAAGAACTTTTTTTGTGAAATTGAGAATTGAAAAAAAAATCTTGCTGTTTCCATCAATCTTTTCTGACCCGAGTCTTCAAACTGTGCAAAAAAATACGTTGATGGAAACGCAGCAACACAGGAAAATCTTGGAAATCACTGCAGATGTTTCAACCAACAAACATTTAAACATTATTACAAATCAGATGAGTTCCAAGACGTACGCATCTACCACACTGCTGAATGTCTGCAGGAGCAGCGGAGAGGGCAGACCATCCCTGTTTTACAGCAGCTCTGAAGTCAGCCCCGCTGCTACGCTGAGCCTGACAGCTTAGTGAATTGACAAAGATTTCAATTTTTTTGCCTGAAGCACAGTAGTTTTGAGGGTTACACACTGCACAGCTGCAACCATTTCTCAAACATATGCCAACATGTTTGAAATATGGCACACTTATACTTCAGAAATGCATGTGATGGTAAAAGACAGTGTGAGAAACGAGGCAAAGGCAATGCGAGAAAGCCTTATTGAGACAGCACTTATTCGTATTCAACAATCTACCTCAAACTTTGCAAACACATAACTGTTACCTTGATATCTCCAACAGGATGTAAAGGATGTAAAGTACAACAGTGTATACATACTATATGTGAAAAGCCTTTTAGAGCAAATATACATGTGGCAAATTGCAGGCTTTCAGGCATAATAATCATTCATGGATAATTGACCAGACTCTCTTTATTCTCCCTCTGCTTTAAAGAGATAATGAAGCTCTTGTGATGCATCTTTTGCAGATGTTACTCATGTAAAGGGAAGGGGCTTGTACACAGCCACGGGAGGCCGAAAGAGACCAAAGAGGGACAGCAGCCAAACGCTCCCTCTTTGAGGCTGTTACCACATTTTAATCAAGTGGGCTGAGTTTGCTTGTAAGGCAGTAGTCAACCAAAGAAAATTTTGGTAGACTGAAATTCTACCTACTCTTTTGATTGGTCTGTAGGGGGGAAAAAAAATGGCACGCTATCTCTAGATTAACTAAAAATGTGCTGCTTTAGCTCTGTTGCAGCCACCTCTCATTCTGCAAACCTGACATTTCCCAGAGGAGCCACATGTGGGAACGCAAATGTCTGAGTCACATTAAATGGACTTTACCCTGCCAGCTCCCTTATACAAAGTCGGTGTCATGTCTGATTGAGCCCATGTACGAGTAGAGCAGGTCATTGTCCAGAGAATTCACAGCGAGCGAGTGAGTGGGCATGTTGATGAAGCCAAACCGAACTCAGTGTTTCCAGTAGGTGAGAACAGGTACTCTCCTGTGTTGGGCTACCTGTGTGAAAGGAAGCAGGGCATTTATAAACAGCATATTATATGGCAGCCTGGTCTATTTCTGTCTTCCCCTGCTCACTAAGAACATAACGTCCATGAGATTTTATAGCTGGAATTTTTTTCTTTTTGCTCGTTTAAATGCAAACTTCTTCAACACTTGATTCAGAGATTGATTCCCTGACATTCACTCATTCACTCACTCATTAATTGTCTTTGTCCACAGATGACACACTTAACCACAACATCAGTGTCTATTCTGCAGTACTGCTGTACCCTGTAGTCTGCTTCATCTCCGTAACACTGTGGGTCCTTGTTAATTTGGCCTGATTTTGACTGTATCTGCTGGGAAGTGTATCATGGCAACGCTAATCTTTTACCAATATTCTCTTTTTATCGAATTAACTTTTTCCACAAAGCTGCAGAGTATAGCCTATATAATTGTTAAATGTAATTTCTTCACCTGCAGTTATTTGTATTCATGATAAAGATGCTGACTTACCCGCTCTTTCCATGCATTTAAACATGTTCTTAAGGGAAGCGTGTGCTAGCGGCATGCGCCCCAACACTTTTTTCATGTTTGGTAATGCCTCTGGGTGCCCTTACAGATTTCTTTGGCTCAGCCTCAGGCTAGACGCCTCAGGTAGACACCTCATCAAGATGAGTGATGGGAACTTGACCAGTTAACAGGAAGCAGAGGGGGACTGCACTCTGCTGGCTCAAAGTTGCATAATTTATATTTAATTTAATCATAATATGGGTTCAATTTCCATTTGTGTTTAACATTATTGTCAGTGTAAGTCCTTGGGAGGAGCACCTCTATCATATCTGTGCATGTTTGTTTGTGGGTTCATGTGTAAAGAGCCCTGGTTGAGGAAAATGCAAAGTGTGCGCCGTGCCCAAGTCTATGTCAAACCTATAATGACCACTATTGCATCCACATACGAGGTGTTAGTTTTATTCAGCGATTTTCACAGATACAACACTGCTGTTGCACCACTTTGGTGCTAACAGTTGGAGTTTTAATGTATGGTTTCATGTTAGTTTCTTTTGCTCCAGTTATACTTCACTTCACCTTCCATATCTCTGAACCTGACTTCCTTCTGATTACAAACAAGTGGGATGCTGGAAGTGAATTTATTGAAGGGGTTAGTTCGTTTTCTTTCCTTGTCAAAAATGGAAAAGAGAGTCTATTTGATATAGATGAAAATATTTCCTCCCTGTCATCTGTATTGATAGGTTTTTCTAGAAAACTAGAAAACTGATTATTCAATACAGTTGAACAGAAGACGTCCACACAGCCCAAACATATATTTTTATATGTTAAATGGCAATGTGGTGGTAAGAAACCTGTACTTGTGCTTATAATTAACTGGTATTGGTGGCCCTGTAATCTTTTCATTATGTTTCAGGTAGTAGAAAATCTGTAATCTGTTGATTTAAAAAGCCTTCAGTGTTTGTTGTTTGTTTAGGTATTTAGATTGATGCCTGACTAGATGCAGAATATTTTCTTCACAGTATTTTGCTCCTTCTGTCTCCTGGTTTTGTCTTTACTGACTTTTTCAAAGGGCAGTGAAGTGGTACCATGATTGGGTGTCACTGGATCGTCTGTACATGAGTGGCACACAGCCTTAAAGAGCACAGCACCGTTGTAACTAACCAGCCACATGCGATTTGATTTGAGACACAGAATCATAGACTATGGAAATATTGACATAATCATTCACTTGGTCTTACTAGAGTGTGACAGTTTGGCTATGCATTAACACATGAGTGCATGATATCTCAAGAGAAGCCGTCATTTCATTGTACAAAGGTGCCTCAAAAACATTTGTAGTCCGTCTGTAATGATGTGTAGTCATGCTGGCAGTCGTAATGTTGCCTCTCGAATCGATGTGAGACAGCATCATTTTGTCCTGTGTCTGTCAAGAGGAGGAAGTGAAATAGATGAAGGCCAGCTGTACAGGAACACCTGCATGTGTAAGATTTAACACATTTTCCCTGTGACTCCTAATAATCAGCGGTGGTTGAATATAGCCGTTGCATTTAACAAATGTTGTCTATGCTGAGGTGCAATAAACAAGTTTTCAGTTTAATCTGAACTAAAATTACAGGAGTGAAACCTCCCAAACAACCAAACCTTGGTCTCAGTCCAGCTCAAACTGAACCATTATTGGGTAAGTTGCTTTTCATGCGCTCACATAATTGCAATGTGATCAAAACTGGAAAACCTGCGACAATATTACAACCTTATCTGATATTGGGAGAGACAAAAGTTGTGTTCGCGCATCCCAGTTTGCCCTTTTAAATAGTCACTTTCTTAAGAAGAGCTATGCGTGTCAGTCAGGAACTGATTGCGCCTGATTTGACACATCAGGTTTTTGAGCCAGATCGCGTCCATACTATCCTCCCAAAAAACATGAGGTGCTCTGTCAGGGCTTTTCCAGAGGGATTTGTCTAGCAAAGGTTTGCTGTACCACCGACTTGTTTTCACGAAAGATGATGAAACACGAGATCAGCTCCAGTGAAACCCCAGAGAAACGCATGACCTGAGAAGAGAAATCAGGTCATGTACAAGAAGTGGTAGGGCTGTACAAAGTATGACTGGCAGAGACCCATGGGCACAGCATGGGGAACGTAAGTGGCGTCTGTATGCGCAAAACAAAGGATGTCTGAAAAAGGGAATTTTGGGGCAATCAAGACGTAGAAGCCTCAAGGACCCATGTGAAACCCACAGCTGAAAATAATCCAGACAGGAGGCAGGGGTACAGCTGGGAAAACAGTACAGGGATGACGGGGACAAATAGAGGCATTTTTCACCAAACTCTGAGTCACATTCAAGAGACCAAAGACAAACTTATTCAGCCGCTGTTCTCCCACATCTCTGATCTCTCTCTCTGTCACATTAACACACACACACACACACACACACACACACACACACACCAGCGTTGGCAGGTGCTACAGTCTACCTTTACAAGTCAATTTATGAGATGATGGAGTGTTACGGTCATGGTATGGCTGTGACAGTATGTACTTATTTCTGTATCAGCAGTACTTTATCCTGCTCTCCATCTCTTTATGTTAACAAACATGTCTGGGTTGTGTCACTGTGTGCGTCTGACCACTTTCAAATGCACTTATGACACCCACTTACTCTCTGTAAAGAGATCTAAAAGATAAAACACAAATTGAAAGACGATATATATATCTTCCTTTGTGCTCATTATTCAGCTGTTCAGAGGTGAAAAGAAAGAAGGAGTTTTCTGTTGTTTACTCTCATTCATTTTTTATATATCTTCGGGTTCGTCTCAAAGCAGAAGAGTGCAGAGTTGCTCCAGTTTAATTTAATTTGGTAGGCTGATCTGAATATTCATTTATTACTGTAATAAAGCCTAATGGTAAAATTATTCACCGTTTTGTCTTGAAGAGAGCCATCCTTTGGCAGTACCAGACTTATTTATCAGGTTTCATTCAGAAATTAACAGCATGGTTTTTATCTTGATTAGCAGTGGAATAATGGAATATAAATGCCAGCGCAGATTATTTTGTTCATAAATCCACTAAACTGAAGCTGTTGTAAGTTTGATTACAATGGACTTGGTTTCAGTGGGCAGTACTGAGGTATAATATCCCTCTTACAAGCACCGTATACTGCGTTAGCCAGGTTAGCCGTTTCTCTTTGATTCCAGTTTTAATGCTAAGCTAACCTAACTGACTGCTGGCTGCAGCATAATAATTAACATGCAGACATGAGAGTGGGATCTATCTTCTCATCTAACTCTTGGCTAGAAATTGACACTTTCCCACAGTATTAACTATTCTTTTAATTTGCACTTTGTCAAGATCTCTTAGCCACTGTGAACTCTTAATTCAGGAGGTAGAATATGGTGATGATCTAAACTGCATCATATCCCCCTCAGTCACAAATGTGATGTTTGAATTGTATCTAAAGATCAAATTGCAGTCAGTCATTAATGCGTTCAGCATACTGCAATACATGTTCTGGCTACAAGCGCTACCCGCTCTTTGTTCAACCAATGAAATGTGTTCCTTTACATCATTTCTCAGCGTTCCACATTCATAAACTATTCCCTCCCAAGTCTCAGTTCTTGACACCATTCAGGCTCAGAAGGGATGAGCCCCATACAGAATAGGTAATACAGCTACTACCGGCTCAGAAATAGAGGAGTAATACCAGAAGCCCTGTCTTGTCGTTTCTCACGGGCTTAGTCTCACTTTTATCTTTGATATACATTGTATCCTGGTGTAATGCTGAACTCATGTCTCTTTATCCACTGTGTACCTGGGCTGACTCAGCAATAGAGCATTTCTCAGCGAATGATGTTGTAGTTTTGCTAAGGAAAAGAACCTGAAGGACATTTTTGCTAAACACAGTGTGTCACAGGAGCAGCCTCGCAAACAGCGATCTGTGATTTCAATTGTCAGCTTTCCACTGCATGGTACGGCTCGCCTGGACTCGTCTCCACTCACTCTTTTGTTTTTCCTTTGTCTAAAGTTGTGGCTATTCCCTGGTATTTGGTACTGTTTTTTGGTATCAGCGTGGTCGAGGTACCAAACAAGGTGGGCTGATACTAAACGGTGGAGTGAGGACACTGCAGTCTACGATAGGTCAGAGAAATTGTTACCTGGTACCTGTTACCAAAAGTGAGTTGAATCCAGCCAAGCAGTACCACGCAGTGGAAACAAGGCAAAGAAAAATGAGAAAATCTGGCCTCAGGGTCAGTCTGTCTGTTTGTAGAGTGGAAAATGTTTCTTAGCAGCCCATCACTTGTGCTGTGTCAAGCAACATTTTCAGATATAAAAACTCTTTGCAACTTTTATCAGAATAAAATAATTTATATTCTCTTCACAGGAAAGCAATTCTGTGTGATTGTCAGACAGACTGTTGGATTTCAAACTGGAATAATCTGTTTGCAATAATAAGCATTCAACACCATGTCCAAAGTGAGTGACACAGATCAAATTAATGCCTTGGAGTAATGGCTCGCTTGTTTCAACTTGCTCTGTTTTTTTTTTTTTTCATCCCGCTGAAAAAAAAAAAGATGTTAACAACATGTAATGGTGGACACCTGATTGAATGAAAAAAGTACAAGCAAGAAGGCAAAATAACAGTCATATTTACTGCAAGGTTTACACTCAGTGTAATAAAATGCTCATTTGGAATAATTGTAAATGTATTTTTTATAATTTATTGTAACTCCAAACAAAAATAATTTCTACAAAAAATATTCAAATAATGTCATATAATAATGATACGTGGTTGATATCTTTTCTCTCTTTTATATTTCTCATAATTCTGTTAAATTCTGCTTCCTGAATACTGTGTGAAGATTAAATCTCGCTAAGTGTGGCAACAATCACTCATTCCTATAACAACCATAATAGTGACTATTTTTTTTATAATTTGTAACCCCCTGGATATTATATAATATGTATAATCTCAGCGACTGTTAGTGGGCACATTAGATACAATGACTGAAGATATAATTTTAAAAAATGCAGCAGAAATAGAATAAATGTCAAATCAAGTCTCATCTTTTAGAAGAAATGAAACCTGGTTAATATACTATGTAGGCCTCAGCAGCAGGATCAAACGCGCACCTCGCCTCTCGACCCGTCCGTCGTGTCGACACTCGTGCTCTCAACGGAGTCTGGCCACACGCACGTTGGCCGTCAGTCTAACTGAAGCGAGATCCTTAAATCAACCAAGAAAAAAAAAAAAAAAAAGAAAAGGTCCTTGTGGTTACAACAGCCATTCCCTTTGAAGTGAAACAGTGGTGATTTAAGTGTTTCGTTTATGCTTTTTGGTTTGATGCACATTGCTCCAGCTCAGGAATAAAGGGAACAGTGGTTGGTATGATTTTTTTTTTTTCCCCCTTCGTCTGCATCTCTTTTCTCTGAGGTCGCTCCCATTTTTTTTTCTTTGTCCTTCTCGCACCTGAGCACACACTCAGTGTCGTAACAGTCCTGTGAGGTGTGTGTGTATGTGTGTTTGAAAGGAGACTGGGGCTAGATAGTGTTGTGTGAGTGTGTGTGCTTTTTGCGAGTGCTGCGGTGTGTGTTCGTCGGGTCCGTGACTAGGGCGGCCCTACCCACGCCGGGTCACCCCTCGTCTCACGTGCACACACATAAACACACACTCCTTGGTCTGAGGGGGGTTTTCGTGGCTCAGTGGGGAGTTAACGTGGCCAGCAGGTGGGCTAGCAGAGTGCAGAGCAGCAGGGTGGCCGTGGAGAGGTGCAGGGAGGAGGCGGTGTTGCAGTCCTTTCCCGCCTCGCAGCGGGAGTGTTGGCACAGTACCCCCTTAAACTCTGGAGGACAGATGCACTTCTGGTTCTGGTAGCAAGTTCCTCCGTTCTGGCACAGGAGCATCTCCTCGTCGCAAACGTTAGCTGTGAGCGGAGATGAAGGCAGACAGAAAGAGCAGCAAAAGGAGAGGCAGGAAAAGGGGGAGAGTGATGGAATTGCAGAGGTAAGGAGAACGAGAGAGAAGAATTGGGAATAAAGAGGGCACAGCAAAGTGACAGAGTGACAGGCAGTAAAAGGATAGTGGGGGAGTAAAGTGCACAAAGACGAAAGAAAGATGTATTGGCAAAGAGAGAGACAGGTGAAGGAAGATAAGGAGGGGCGATGTTAGAAAAAGCATGATGGCAAACAGAGATATAGGGGGAGGAGAAGAATTCAGGGCAGAAAGAACAAAGTAGAAAAGAAAGCAGGAGGAAGGAAAGAGGCAAGATAAATTCTCCAGTCTTTGCCTCAGGGACAACAACAGGTAACACCTGCCTTTTTTGTTTTTGCAGCCCTTTTCTCTGTCTGTTTTTCTTGAGCCTACACTTTCTCAGGGTCAAGTTAAAATCATTGTTTCAAACCCAGCAGAAATACACTGCATGTGTGATATTTGTTAAGCAATGATTGGAGGAACAAATAGCATCATTAAAATGCTATAAAAGGCATTAGGAAAAGCACAGAGGTAGTTGTACTGCACGAGATACTTGACCTAAAAATGTACTGAGAGAAAATAGAGGATCAGGCTTCCGTGACAAGAAATAATTATACAAGGTAAGATTTTTTTTATTACACCAAAGGCAATCGGCTCTGTAGCTTTTGAGTATTTGTAGTAAGATGTCAAATCTAAAACATATGGTACTACTATTTACTACAATATGTCCCATATTCCAGTAAATAATTCCACAGTTAAAATGCATGCCTGTGGAGGTTTAATATGTGTATGCATGTGGAGGGTCTATGTGAGACTGAGGACCCTGACTGCATGTTAGATGGTAGAGGAAGGCGATTCCCTGCAATGGGGTTAAGGAGTGACAGGGTCATCAGTTAAAGGAGCAGCTGATGCTGCTAATGAGCTACATGATCTATTCCCATGGGAGTATAGAAAACATCGGAAGATGCACAAACTAAATGGCACAATGTGTTTGCAAAGGTCCCGGAAGGCTATAACATTTGTTCATCCCTGGATTTTTTGACTTGAGCCCACCAAAAATCAGTCTCCTTTACTCACAGTAACAGCCTTGTTTCCAGTAGTATCCCGGGAGGCAGTCGTCACACTTGGCCCCTGTGGCACCATCTTTGCACTGGCAGAAGCCCGTGCCGTTACACCGGTCATGAACAGAACCCATCTGGTTGCAGTTACACTCTGAAAGACGAGAGCGGAGGTGGAAAAAGAGATGGAGTCATTTAGAATTTCCTGCCTGCCTGCTTTTTGGGATGTGACCGAGAGCTTAATTAACTTTAGTCAAAAACGTATGCATTTGTATTCAGACCACTGTTTTTGCTTTTGAAACCCTGCTGCAGCACTATGCATGTAGCATGGAGGCTCTCTAAAGTACAGAGATGTCCCACGATGCTGCAGAGATTCACACCTGAAGTTTTATCCCATTTCATCCCAAATGATTTCTACGTTATGCGAAATCCCTGCTGAGATAATGTGATAAATGTAATGCTGCCTTGGCTGAAAACTGCTATGATTTAATCACATTTCAGTCCGCATGTTGTAACTGCTATTGGATCCCACAGGTCTCATTATTTTCTCAGTACACAAACTGTCACAAGGTCTGCAAGAAGTTAAGGTTTTTGAATAGTCTTTCAACAAATTCACTGGCATTGTTTCCCTAAAAACAACAGCTGTAATACAGCCAGCAATACTGGGAAAAGACTACAGTGACTCCTGTCCGATGCCTATGTCAGAAAATATTGTATACCTGTATATCAGATGCTGTTTGGGAAACTAATCCGATATAAATAGCACTGCAAGTTCTTGTGATCACAAAATATCAACATTTTGGTATTTTGAGGCAGTTGAGGGAGAAGCAAAAGTCTTTTTGTTGTGCTGCATAATTAAACTTAAGTTCAGTCTGTTGAATGTTTTGTGATTGAAATGGCTTATCAAACACCACAAACTCATATTTATTCTCAGAAAAACCCTTAACTCTCCCTTTCTACGAATCACAATAACCCGGCGATGCGATCAAACTATTTACAGAGAATCATGTCAGATCAGTCTGAGATAGATGTCAAGAGTTCACCTCTTTAGCACAAGATGACATTGAAGTAGTTGTTGTTTTTTTTTTACATAAATTACTCATTTCTGCAAGTGATTATCATTTCAGATGCATATATCGACAGAAGATGACAGATATCCAGATCAGTGGTGGTTGGTAGCAGATCAGAGATGGTAGAAAAAGCTGCAGAGCTGCACATTTGTCAGTCAGTTAATGACGAACCAAAGTTTCTCTCGTGATTTGATGCGAGCCGGGAGCTTGTCTTTGACTTAAACCCAAGATCAAATTAACTCGTTTATTCTACAACGTATTATAAAATATTCATAAAAGTGAAACAAGGCAAGACGCCCAGATGACACAGACATAGAAATGCGGTTGATATCAGCGTGTTTGTGGCTCATGTGCATTAATGCTGGGATTCTATGCGAGCCACTGAGAGTGGATGTGTGTGGAGAATGCGAAGCTGTGTAAATGTCTGAGCAAACACATCAGTGTTTGGTTTCTTGCTCTAGAGACGCTGGTGTGAACTGATTTCTGTTGCCATGCTCGGTGTGCCAGTGTGCTGGCAGATGAGCTAATGGGGCCTTATTTGTGCTGACTCCAAGGCCTGGCCCTGTGTGCGCCTCAACCGCAGCAAGTTTACCCTCCAACCCCCTGCAGTCCACCTACAGATGGATCCAAATCAACACCAGATTTCAGCTCCACAGTTATGCAGAGTGACCTCTTATTAGGACATGCCCTTAATAAGACTGAGTTTCAAAAGAGTCAATACTCTGTGAAATCATACAAACAATGCATGTCACTGTCCATAAAGATGTAAAATATCTATTTACAGTAAAGTCTGAAAGTATTAGCAGTTGTTCAGCTGCATGTTTTTCTTGTTTTTCTTTCTTTTTTTTTGCTCTGTAATCTAGCATGTGAAATGAGGTTCAAGTGGTCAAGTGCCTTTCAGCTTTAAGGGTGCTTGAGGGTGTTTGAATCATCATTAGGTGAATAATGATGGGCTTCTAAACCTTTCTATTCATAGAGTAGTATCCTTAGATTAAGGACAATGCAGCAGGGTAGTGAACCTGAGCACTCAAAATGGTTTTATGTACAAACAATGAAAAGTTATGGACTGGCCAAGTCAACCAGCTGAGCATATCGCTGTCTCTGAAACAGTGCAGTGCAGGCCTGGAAGAGTGCAGATAAGACGTGCCGTGATCGATCAGGGTCATATGTGTAGTCTGGCTAGTCACCTGACCAAGACAAGGCGAGGGTTTCTGGCAGTGTGATTGTTAAATCTGACACAGTCACCATTGTTTAAGACAAAAAAAACGTGTAGTCTGAACCAGGGCTGAGAGAGCGGTGAGATTGAACCAAAACAGAGGAAAAATGTTTAGAAAGACGCTAAAACATTCTGTCGCCACCTTTCACATTACACATAGTCCTATGATCCATTGTTAAAATAAAATATTGATTACTGTAGCTGTAAAGTTATCTTAGCATTTCCAATTACTTTCTGTTACCTAATGTTACCAGACAATGCACAAAAAGGGCACAACTTCTTCAATGATGCCAATGAGGATAAACTCACTCAACTTGAATTTTTTGCTTTAATCTCACAGTCATTGTTTCCTCTCAAATCCTGTTTGGTGGAGCACAGAGCCAACACAACAACATGTGTTTTAGAAAAGTGTTAGGAAAGCACCTCTAAAGCTGAAAAAAATGTTTGATAAAAAATATTGTTTTTTTTTTTGTTTTTGTATGTTTCGTATGCATCGATTTAAAATTTCACTACTAGATGACCTTGAAGTAATAATTTTCACATAAAAAGTCTGTGTAGTTGCATGAATTTTAAAAGCAGTAACAACTACAGTTTCTCTCTGTTAATCACACACACTCCACCGCTGTATCGACTAACACACACAGGGACACACCGTCCCCCTCCATGCACTCTCTCGGTCCCCCCTGCAGACTGACCGATGCAGACGCTCTCATCATCCAGTTCGGCAGAGGCGTTGCGGAAATATCCCAGTCTGCAGTGTTGGCAGTTCTGGCCCCTGGTGTTGTGCTTGCAGCTGACACATGTGACGATGTTCAGGTAGTCGATGTAGCTGCAGCGGTTGGAGTGGCCGTAGCACTCACAGTCTAAAAGAAAAGAGATTGGAGTTTCTTTTATTAGAGGATGATAGCTCAAGTTATTTAAAACTTGGGATAGGATGGCATTTTTAAGCATTCTCATAGGATTCTTCTTTGACGGCAGGAAATGATAAACGACTTGCACGAACAGATCCGTCTTCAAGTTTTAGTCTTACACATCAGTGAACAAATGAATGACTGTGAGTGTGTTTTATGACTTGCCTTTCTGACTCTATATTGGTTCAATAAAGACAAACCACTCCCTCTCCGTTCCTGCACTCACAGGTTTGCTGAGTCTGCTTCACTGGGCTGCACTGATTACTGATGGGAATTCCTCTATCCTTTGTGCGTGTGCATGCTTGTTTGTGTATATGTGTGCTGGCGTGTGAGTACAGGCATGTTAATTGTGCCTGGGAATTTAACTGCATTACTGAATGAGTGGATTATAAGCTACAGAATCATAACCTAGGGAGTTTGAGGTGAGCAGTACACTACAGTAGGTGTTTTCAGCCTGACACTATGAAATCACTCTGACCCTGCTTAACCTGATAGAAAACCTCTATTGCCTCTCTTTTCGCCTTTTGCTCCTCATTTCCTCAGTCTTAAATCCTCTTTCATAAAGTGGTGCACAATCAGAGCTCTTAATTAAATTTTCTCTTTGTAATTCATGAATTATCTGAGAGGATTTGATTGCAGGTTTTACTCTACATGCTTGTACGCTTGATAAATTAAGACCTCTTCCAAATTTCACACCCTAAAACCAAAGCTGAAAAAATGATGCTGTGGGAATAGTGCATAATTTTCCCATAGAGAGAGAAATGAAAGCCGGATATCATTTACCTTAGGATCTGCATTGTGCAGAGAGGTGCAGCGAGAGGTGGAGGGGTGTTGCTCTACATTCTCGCTACGATTATCTTGGCTGAGGCTGGTACCTAATTAAGGTTTTATTAAGCTTTAGAAGTTGGCTGCAATACTGTGCTGCAAGGCATCACTGTCCTCTAAAGAGGCGTTTACCAGGCATGTTTATGCAAATACACATTTAAATGCACATTAAAAAGTAGGAGTTTAGCTGTTTAATCAGCCGTCACATTATTATTTTATTATTGTTTGGTTGATGATGCCAGCTGAAATATTAATGAGCTGGTTTAAAGGAAGCCAGAGACAGGAGCACCATAAAGTGCCTCTCTCAGCACTGAGGGAACCATGCTAGCAGTGGGGGAAGAACTGCCTAATTAAATATAAATGGCCAATTACTCCACAGACTAGAGAGGCAATGGGACATTGTTCCACAAATTAACGTTACAAGTCAAGATGCTGCTTTATTGGTATTTATCAATTGTGAATTGTTAACGGTGAAAGACATTACATTGACACAGAGAGAGCGAGAGCTGCCTGCTTCAAAGAGTCTGTGAGGTTGAAAGAATAATGGTATATTTTGCTAACAAGCATCTTCTCTAAAACCAATAAAACAGGAGTGTCAATGTAGGTGGTTGTTTGATGATTTCATATGAATTTAAAGTCTAAACACTTACCTTGATCGTGCACATAAGGCAAACACAACCACGAGGGAGTCACAGATGCATGGGGAAAAATGAGCAAAATGAAAAAACATAAAACATGCAGTGGCAGGAATTTTTCCACAGGTTTTCTACTTGAAAAACAGGATCCAAATGACAGAAAGAGTTTACAATCCTCTGATCTGAAGCAACGAATCCAGAGGATTTAACTGAGCTCAAGTCTCCTGTCTGTACATTCAGACCACGTGCTGCTCCTGTTGGTCTCTTACCTTTGAAATCATCATATATGATCCCAAACAACTGTCTGGCCTGGGGCTCTCCTGAGATCAAGAGTTTCAGAAGTCCTTGAGGGATGAAGGAATCTTTGTTTAAGACTTGTCGACCACATCATTCACTGTGCTACTTATCTGCGGCACTATACCTTCAAACAGCCGGGGCAGGTATAGCCTATAGGTCACTGTCAGTACTACAAAGGTGGATGGGATTCCCACTAGATTCTACCTTAAAGACAGGGTTTGCTTTGTTCTATAAAGCTGACATAATCTTCACCCAGTGCAGTGTTTCTTAACTGGTTGGGCAGAATCCAAAAGACGTCCTCAAGATTTTATGAGAGTCAAAGACCAACTGTTGCACTGCAGCTGACTCAGGTTATTAATGTCAAATCTGATTCTGACAGCTTGATATTTGACTATTTGTGGAGTGGAAACTGCCGTGTTTTTAAAGCATATGATTGATTTTAAGTTTAATACATGAAATCATTTTCAGAACACTCCAGAAAGATGGACTTGAAAGCTCCTTCTTGTCCTTGGAAACAGCAGTCGGCAAAACAATCCCACCACAAGGTCCTTGAGATTAGTGGCATCCTGGAGCTTTTGATCTCCAAGAAGAAGGTCGCTAACCGTATTTTCCAAGGTCAAGAATGAACTCTCAATCCCAATTGTGGACGATGGAATATGAACGAGAAGTCGAAGCAAACTCCATCTGCTGTAGAAGATTGTGTGGTACGATCGAAAGCTCCCGAACAACTTCTAATCGACCCCGAAAAAAAGCGGATTCAAAGTTCAGATTAAAAAAAAAAACATTTAGACCCTTTAAACTCTGCAGCCTAAGGTGACTAAGCAGATGAAAAAATGTCAGTTTGACGATTCGACCAAGAAAATGATGACTAATCTGTGGGCTCAAATGATTCAAGTCGCCACACTTAATGAAGCTATAAATGCAACACTGTGTCACCCATTAACCTCATCATGATAAATTTGGATCCCGATGTGCAACCAGTTATGAATCACTGTGCTATTATACCACATGTTCAAATTTTACCTTTCCTTTTCTCTCTTTCTCTCTCTTCTCTGTCTTCGTCCTCTTTCCCTTGAGTGTGTTTTGGGGTCTCATGTCTGTGTCTTTCCCACTCATGTGTTTCAGTGACATGGTGCACTACAAAAGAGCAACAACTTGCAAATCAATCTATATTGACGTCGCACAGATTATCTCAGGCTGTTTTACCAAACGACAGCTACTGACAAGACAACAACATCCAATTTGGTAATATAAATCCTATTTACATATATTCTAATGTCACTGATTAATGTTAGATGCTTATGGGTGTTTAGAACACTAAAGACCTATTTTTTAATTTGAAAAGTATCATCCAAGTGTCAGAAGACGGAAAACTCTCTTATCGTCTCAAATAAATTGATCAGACAAGACATGAGGGTACTAAAAATTTACATTATGCTTAACGCAGAAACAACCTTGTGTCTATTTCAAGAGCATTTTCAAAGTAAAATTCATCTTTTTCAAGTCTGTTTTTTATTTCGTGCCCCGCAGTCATTGTCTCATATAAACATAAGGCGTGACAGTTGGTACCAAATTAAGATTTAGCCTGATAGCGCATGTTGACTGACAGGCTATCATGTAGTTAGAGATAAATTTAGATACATGTGTTGTTTCCACTTTCCATTTTTCCCTATGAGCTGCCAGCTTTAACATGTGGTGAGAGTTTATGTACTGCGGCACCACTGATAATCTACTGTATATATGTACTGTAAAATTTCCACCGCTGCATGTAAAAGAGATACCTCTGTTTTCAGCTTTTCTTTCTGCATGCTCCTGCCTTTTCTCCCCGTGCTCAGATGAGGTTGTTGTTTTGTGGCCGTGAGTCTCATGACCGTGTCCCTCAAAGTTATGGGAGACTGAAACACCGGAATTATCATTGACATAACAAGCAAAAAACGCTGTATGTGAATATTCTACAGGCTCTTTTTCTTAACAAGCTAAACAATAATTAGTGGTGGAGTTTCCCCATGGACCATTTGTCTTTGAAAATGATTAGGTGTGAATGTTAGTTACATGCCATAACTTCTTCTAACAGTAAAAGCGCAGTCCTCTAAGGCTATTGCCAGTGGGTTCATCCCTCGCTTGCGCTAACACAGACTGAACACTCTTAGTCACTTACTACATGGGCTCCACCTTGGTCTCACCTTGAGTATAAGTTGAGCTGAAGCCAGACAGTCAGCTCCCAAAAACACCTTTTTCTGGTGTTCCCACAGCTTTGAGGCTGCACCTGTATGTTCTGATTCATATAGACTTCCCTCTAAGGTTACTGCTAGTGAGATAAAGGCTAAGCAGGATGTGGTCCATGCCCCATTGGGTCTGCACACACAACACACACCAACTTCAGGAGAAGTCAATAACCACTCCATACCTTGCCAGTGCATCACAGTACATTGGTTACACACTGTTGCAGTCCAGCATAGAGCAGAGTAGGCGAGAAAACAACTCTCCGTGCACCAAGGCATGAGGGAGAGCGCACAGTTAAAGTGTCCCCAAATAACAATCACTGCGAGTGAAAACACTCAGTACAGAGCGAGTCATCGAAAAACAAGAGACATCCCACAGATAAACACTAATGAAAGAGCAGTGGGAGTTAATAGATAATTAGAATAGTTCGAAATAGAGTAAGCCCTCTTTCAAATACAGCACCTTAAGACGAGTGGAAAGCACTGGTCTTAAAACTGCGTTTATAACATTTTTACCAACATAGCTGAAGCATGTCATGTGATATTCTATTCAGTACATTTTAAGAACAAATATGACTGGGATCACTACAGAAAATTGCACATTTAATATATTAAATCTATTAATATTTAGAATTAAATTAAGAATTTACTCTGTAGGCTACGTTTACTGACAGCTTGCTATGTTGATGAACAGATCCAGATCCATTCATTTCTACTGTTTATAAAGAGTCAATCTACAAGAATATTGCTGCCACTACATACAAAGCAGATACCTTTTCTTTCTGTATGCTCCTCTTCCCCGTGCCCAGATGTTGTTTTATGCCCATGAGTCTCATGTACGTGGCCCTCAGACTTGTGGGAGACTAAAACACCACAGTTGTGTTTGAAGTAAAAAGCAAAACATGTCATGAGGTAAATTTGATATGCTCTTTAGTCTGAAACTGGTTTCCAGGGGGGGATTTTGTGCCGAAATTGTGGTGAAAGTTTGTCCTCATTACAATCAAACTACAGTATATAAAACATTGCCATTACTGTAGTACACATGAGGATGTACCTTTATGCCTCTCCTCTTCCCTTTTTTCCCCGTGTCCAGATGAGGTTGTTGTTTTGTGACCATGACCATGTATATGTCCCTCGACATTGTGGGAGACTGACACACAACAGTCGTCACTGACGTAAGCGAAAACATGAGGTAAACTTTACGAGAAGATTGCCATGACTACGACTAAGTGAGATACCTTTCCTCTCAGCTTTCCTTTCCTCCTCCTCCTCCCTTGTCTCCCCGTGCCCATGTGAGGTTCTGTGGCCGTGGGTCTCGTGTCCATGTCCCTCAAAAATGTGGGAGACTGAAACACCGCAATCGTGAACATAAGAAAAAAATATCTTCTGATCCAACACTGTTTCCTCACCAACCCAAACAATAACGCTATGATGTCAGTGCCAAATTAAGATTTCAGCTTTATGACTTCATTTGACATAAAGGGTATAATGTTAAGGGTTTTAAGAGTTAACTTTGAGGCCATTTTTTGCTATAAGCTTACAGGTTCAACTCGCTGTAAAAGTTTAGCACTGCATTGTAAACGTTAACATCTACAACAACCTTGCCAAGATACCTTTCGTTTCAGCATTTCTTTCATTATGCTCCTCCTCGTGCCTTTCCTCCCCGTGCCCGTGTGAGGTTGTTTTGTGGCCATGAGTCTCATGTATGTGTCCCTCAGACTTGTGGGAGACTGACACACAGCATTTTTCATTGGCATAGCAAGCAAAAATTGCATATTTCCAATTCTACAAGTCAGCTATAGCTAGCCACAGCTGCCGCTATAGTACATATAAGCATGTACCTTTATGCTCCTGATGCCTTTCCTCCCCATGCCCAGATGAGGTTGTTGCTTTGTGGCCATGAGTTTCATGTATGTGTCCTTCAGACTTGTGGTGGACTGAAACCACAAGAGTTTTTGCAGTTTCCCGTTATCAGGGGCCCATTTTTTTTAAATGTAAGTTGCCAAGTTTGACTTGTGGTGAAAGTTTATCTACCTCACATTTCCATCACATGTCAACAGTGCATATAAGGATATACCTCCATGCCCGTGCTCGTGCCTTTCCTCCCCGTGCTGAGATGAGGTTGTTGTTTTGTGGCCATGAATGTCATGTCCATGTCCCTCAGACTTGTGGGACACTGAAACACCATAATTGTCAATGTAATAACAACCGAAAATTAAGTCTACTGCACATCTGATATATAAATCTATATACAGTAGTAGATTTATATAGTCTCAACCACTACATGTAGAAACTATACCTGTGTGCTCAGTTTTTCTTTCCTCTTCCTCTCTTTTCTTCCCATGTCCATATGAGGTTGTTGCTTTGTGGCCATGAGTCTCTTGTACATGACCCTCATAATGATGGGAGACTGACACACCACAATCATACAAGCAAAAAAATTAGGTGTTTTAGCAAATTTCCTCCACTACGTATAAAAGTTATACCCTTCCTTTCAGCTTTTCTTTCCTCTTCCTGCCTTTCCTCACCGTGCTCGGATGAGGTTGTTGTTCTGTGGCCATGAGTCTTGTGTGCGTGACCTTCGGGCATGTGTGGACCTGACGCACCACAGTCGTCATTGTCAGAGGCAAAGCCAGCAAGGAAGCACAAAATTAAGATCCGTTTTTACATTTCTAATTTTCTCTTTCTGATCCCCAGGGGCCCATGTCTTGCATCATATCATACGTGAAAAGTTTATCTACTGCGTATTTCCAACACTACTTGTTAACTACACTTAGCCGCCACTATAGCACATATAGGCATGTACCTTTATGCTCCTGCTCCTCCCTTCTCTCCCCATGCTCAGATGAGATTGTCGTGTGATGGCCATGAGTCTCATGTCCATGTCCATGTCCCTCAGACTTATGGGAGACTGAAACACCACAATTGTGATTGAAATAACAAGCAAAAAGGAGGTACATTTTATGTGCTCTTTTCTCAGAAATCTTAAGAATAACACTATGACACTGCTGTTGGTGTAAAATTAAGGTTCAGCACCATAGTTTAAATAGACTGACTATTATACCACCCACAGTTTTCTCAGTTTCCCATTTTCTGCTGTAAGTTGCCATGTTTAACTTGTGGGGGACGTTTAGCCTATTTACTGCATATTTCCAACACTACTGGCAAACTACAGTATACTTGCTATCACTACATAAAAAAATAACCTGTCTTTAGTTTTCTGTCATTTCCTCTTTGACTCTCATCTACTGCACATTTCCATCACTGCACGTTAACTACAGTTAGCTGCAGCCGCTGCTACAGTACCTATAATGATGTACCTTTATGCTCCTGCTCCTCCCTTCTCTCCCCATGCTCAGATGAGGTTGTTGTGTGATGGCCATGAGTCTCATGTCCATGTCCATGTCCCTCAGACTTATGGGAGACTGAAACGCCACAATTGTGATTGAAATAACAACCAAAAAGAAGGAAAATTTTATATGCCCTTTTCTCAGAAATCTTAAGAGTAACACTATAAAGCTGCTGTTGGTGTTAGATACAATACCATAGCTTAAATTGACTATTATACCACCCACAATTTTCTCTGTTTCCCATTTTCTGCTGTAAGTTGCCATGTTTAACTTGTGGGGGAAGTTTAGCCTAAGTGGCACAGTGGAACAAGTGGTAACACTGTTGCCTCACAGCTAGAAGGTTCAAATCCCGCTGTGGGCGCTGGTGGGGTGTCCTCCACCGTGCCTGCTGCTCGAGGAAAAAGGGCCTTTCTGTGTGAGTTTGCATGTTCTCCCCGTGCTCACCTGGGGTATCCTCCAGAAAAATACTCCCACTAAAAACATGCAAGAAGATCACCACCTGACCAATAGTGACAAAATCGTGTCCCCCACCGGTTGGATGGCAGCCCACCGCTCCTGGTCTGCCGCGGAGGAAGGCGACCAGGATGGGTTAAAGGCGGAGGACAAATTTCACCAAATTGCATTGCGTGTGTTGCATGTATGTAATTGTGTGACAAATAAAGGGGATTGTCTCTCCGATTCTTCTTCTTCATTTGCTACAAACCACAGTATACTTGCTATCACTACATATAAAAAATACCTGTCTTTAGTTTCTCTTTCTTTTTCCCCTTTGACTCCCATCTACTGCACATTTCCATCACTGCACGTTAACTACAGTTAGCCATAGCCGCTGCATTAGTACCTATAAGCATGTACCTTTATGCTCCTGCTCCTCCCTTCTCTCCCCATGCTCAGATGAGGTTGTTGTGTGATGGCCATGAGTCTCATGTCCATGTCCATGTCCCTCAGACTTATGGGAGACTGAAACGCCACAATTGTGATTGAAATAACAACCAGGTAAATTTTATATGCTCTTTTCTCAGAAATCTTAAGAGTAATACTATAAAGCTTCTGTCGGTGTTAAATTAAGATACAATACCATAACTTAAATTGACTATTATACCACCCACAGTTTTCTCTGTTTCCCATTTTCTGCTGTAAGTTTCCATGTTTAACTTGTGGGGGAAGTTTAGCCTATTTGCTGCATATTTCCAACACTGCAGGCAAACTACAGTATACTTGCTATCACTACATATAAAAATAGCTGTCTTTAGTTTCTTTTTCTTTTTCCCCTTTGACTCTCATCTACTGCACATTTCCATCACTGTACGTTAACTACAGTTAGCCACAGCTGCTGCTATAGTACCTATAAGCATGTACCTTTATGCTCCTGCTCCTCCCTTCTCACCCCATGCTCAGATGAGGCTGTTGTGTGATGGCCATGAGTCTCATGTCCATGTCCATGTCCCTCAGAATTATGGGAGACTGAAACACCACAATTGTGATTGAAATAACAAGCAAAAAGGAGGTAAATTATATGTTCTCTTTTCTCAGAAATCTTAAGAATAACACTATGACACTACTGGTGGTGTGAAATTAAGATTCAGCACCATGACTTAAATAGACTGACTATTATGTCACTGAAAAGATACATTTACATATAATTTTCTCTGTTTCCTGTTCTCTGCTGTAAGTTGCCATGTTTAATTTGTGGGGGAAGTTCAATGTATTTACTGCATATTTTCATCACTACAGGCAAACTACAGTATACTTGTTATCACTAGATATAAAAAACCTGTCTTTAGTTTCTCTTTCTATTACTCTTTGACTCCTCTCTACAGCACATTTCCATCACTGCACATTAACTACAGTTAGCTTTAGCTGCTGCTACAGTACCTATAATGATATACCTCTATGCCCGTGCTCCTGCCTTTCCTCCCCATGCTCAGATGAGGTTGTTGTGTGATGGCTGTGAGTCTCATGTCCGTGTCCCTCAGACTTATGGGAGACTGAAACACCACAATTGTGATTGAAATAACAAGTGAAAAGGAAATAAATTTAATACGCTCTTTTCTCAGAAATCTTTAGAATAACACTGTGACACTATGGGTGGTGTAAAATTAAGATTCAGCACTGTAGCTTAAATTGGCTAACTACTATGCCATGCATGAGATAAATTTGGACACAGTTTCTGTGTTTCCTATTTTCAGGGGCCCGTTTTTTGCTGCAAGTTGCCATGTTGTCTTGTGGGGAAGATAGCCTGTTTGCTGTTTAGCATATTTCCATAGCTACAGGCAAACTACAGTATGCTTGGTGTCACTACATATAAAAAGTACCTGTCTTAGGTTTCTCTCTTTTTCCTCTTTGACTCCCATCAAGTGCATATTTCCACTACTGCATGTTAACTACAGTTAGCCACAGCCGCTGCTATTGTACCTATAAGCATGTACCTTTATGCTCCTGCTCCTCCCTTCTCTCCCCATGCTCAGATGAGGTTGTTGTGTGATGGCCATGAGTCTCATGTCCATGTCCATGTCCATGTCCCTCAGACTTATGGGAGACTGAAACACCACGGTTATGATTGAAATAACAACAAAAAAGAAGGTACATTTTCTATGCTCTTCTCTCAGAGTAGCACTATGACACTACTGTTGGTGTCAAATTAAGATTCAGCACCCTAGGCGTTGCTGCAGTACATATATGCATGTACCTTTATGCTCCTGCTCCTCCCTTCTCTCCCCATGCTCAGATGAGATTGATGTGTGATGGCCATGAATCTCATGTCCATGTCCCTCAGACTTATGGGAGACTGAAACACCACAGTTAGGATTGAGATAACTAGAACAAAGAAGGTACATTGGATGTGCTGTTTTCTTAGAAATCTGAAGAGTAACACTATGACACTACTAGTAGTGTCAAATTAAGATTCAGCACCTTATGTTAAACTGACTGTTATGCTAACAAAAAGATAAATTTATATGCAGTTTTCTCAGTTTCCCATTTTATGCTCTAAGTTGCCATGTTTAACTTTTAACCTTTTTACTGCATATTTCCATCACTACAGTCAAACTACAGTATATTTGTTTATTACTATATTTCCTTTCTTTTTCCCCTTTGACTCCCATCTACTCCATATTTACATTACTGCATGTTCACTACAGTTAGCTGTAACGGCTGCTATAGTACCTACACATATGTACCTTTATGCTCCTGCTCCTCCCTTCTCTCCCCATGCTCAGATGAGGTTGTTGTGTGATGGCCATGAGTCTCATGTCCGTGTCCCTCAGACTTATGGGAGACTGAAACACCACAATTATGATTGAAATAACAACCAAAAACTTCTTTCCCACCTAAACGACAAATAAACCATATCTATTTTTCAAACATATTTCTCTCCGTCCTTTACTTTTCTTCAGTCATGTTAAACCACATTTAGAGCCACTTAATAGTTTAAGTTCACCAGTGGGCTGTCATGTCACTTTTCTGTTGTTACCAGTTTGCACTGGTCAAGCTAACTCACCAGCTAACTTTGCAGCACCACTACAGAATATATAAGGATGTACCTTCATGCTCCTCCATGTGCCTTCCCTCCCCGTGCTCAGATGAGGTGGTTGTTTTGTGACCATGAGTCTCATGTTCATGTCCCTCAGACTTGTGGGAGACTGAAATGCCACATATTCATTGACATAAAAAGCAAAAAAAAAAAGCCTTTTTTGTTGTGAGTTGCCAAATTTAACCTAAGGAGGAAGCCTATGTACTCCATCTTTCCACACTACAGTTAGCTACAGCTACAACTACAGTATATATGAGGATGTACCTTTATGCTCCTCCATGTGCCTTCCTTCCACATGCTCAGATGAAGTTGTTTTATGGTCATGTGTCTCATGAACATGTCCTTCATACAGGTGAGAAACTGAAACACCATAATATTTGTTAATATTAACAAGCAAATACATTTCTGGTGTGTTCTGAGCCCACTTTACACCGTGAGCTGCCAAGTTTAACTTGTGAGGAAAGTTTATCTGCAAGCCAACTACAGTATGTAAATCTAGGAGAACACTGCCTCCACTACATATACCTTTCCTTTCAGCTTTTCTTTCCTCCTCCTGCCTTTTCTCCCCGTGCTCAGATGAGGTTGTTGTGTGATGGCCATGAATCTCATGTACGTGTCCCTCAGACTTGTGGGACACTGAAATGGCACAGTTGTCATTTAAATAAGCAAATTCTGGATGTATTTCTACCATGTTGCGCTGTGAGTTGCAAAGTTTAGCACATTTGAAGAAGTAAATTACAGTATAAACGTATTGTAGCAGATTTGTCTGATCTCCACCTCTTCACATAGAAGATATACCTGTCTCCTCGGCTCTTCTTTCTTTCTCCTCCTCCCTTTTCACCCCGTGCTCAGATGAGGTTGTTTTGTGGCCATGAGTCTCATGTGCATGTTCCTCAGACTTGTGGGAGACTGATACACAAAATTTCTCATTGGCATGGCAAGCAAAAATTCTGCTGCATCTGCTTTATATTGCCAGGTGTAACTCATTATGAAAGTGTATCTACTGCATATTTACATCACTACGGTTCACTACAGTTCGCCATAGCCACCACTACAGCACATACAAGCATATACCTTTATGCTCCTCCTCCTCCCTTCTCTCACCATGCCCAGGTGAGGCTGCTGTTATGTGGCCATGAGTCTCGTGTGCGTGTCCCTCAAAACTATGGGAGCCTGAAACACCACAGTGGTAATTGACATAAAAAGCAAAACTATGATGTAAATTTTAGTAGAAGATTGCCACCACTACATACTGCATGCACAAAATACCTTTTCTTCCCTCCTCCTTCCTTTCCTCTCCGTGTTCAGATGAGGTTTTGTGGCCGTGAGTCTCATGGACGTGTCCCTCAGACTTGTGGGAGACTGCCACACCACAATCATCAGTGACAACCAGCAACAGCGTCTTATGGTATAAATTTTATATGCTCTTTTCTCCGCACCACATCCTGAACAATACATAACTGTCTGGCCGTTTTTACTCCATCTGTTTTCATGTCTTGCCCCCCAGTTTCAGTCATTGTCTCAGATATAAACACGACACTGCGGCTGGTGCCAAAATTATGATTTAGCTGTGTCGCTATGTTGACTGACAGACTATCATGTCAGTGAAGAGATAAATTTAGATACTTCTGCTGTTTTCAGTTTTTACGGTCCCAGTTTTCACTGTGAGCTGTCAAATTTAACTCATAATAAAAGTTTATATACTGCATATTTACTTGTTTATACTTGCTGCCCCAAAACTCCACTACAGTATATAAATCTACAGGAACATTGCCATAACTATATATATAAAAAATACCTGTCTTTTCAGTAATTCTGTCTTTTTCCTCCTCGTCCTCCCCCCTTTTCTCCCCGTGCTCAGATGAGGTTGTCGTTTTGTGGCCATGAGTCTCATGTGCATGTCCCTCAGACTTGTGGGAAACTGTCACGCCACAGTCGTCATCAACACAACAAGAACAGACATGGTATGAGGTATTTTACATGCTCCTTCCTCAGCAGCCTGAACAATAAGAACTTTATAATTAGGCTGATACTGCAGTGGGTAAAGATTACTGATATCGTCTGCCTTTCTCTCCCTTCCCGTCTTCCTCAGAGACCTTGTTTTCCTTTTCTCTTCCTTTCTCTGTCTGTCAGATAGTGGATTGCCCCATCAGGGGCCTCAGCCCTGGGCTTGGGAAAAAGCTGTGAGAGTCAGAGAGGCTTGAGAAACTCCTTCATCACTACACTTTCAGTCTGGGTGTGAAAGAAATGACATGCACTTCCTTTTATCTGAATGTCATGAAGTTTTCTGACTGACACTTGTTCTAACTCTCCGTATGAGCTTGTTTCTTTGTTCCCTCCCATAATAGAAAAAGAGGATCTGCCTCTGCTCTCGTGTTTCTACTGTATTTACCCAAAATATTAATATTCACAGGATGCTATACACTGTTTTGTATGACAGTAACTTCTTCTCACGGGTTTGCTCCCTTGTGTTGAGATTCAGTGTTCTCTCTGGTGCTGCACTCACACAAAACATCTCAAATCAATATAGGTACTAGAGACAACTTAGCACACACATCCTGCTTTTACTGCATTTTTAATTGTCTCATGCTGAAATTTCCCCTTTCCTTCCCTTTTTTCTGTGTATGTTCCACTTTCCCAGAGGGCATTATGCCATTCCCAGGATCCTTTGCTTCAGGTTTTTGGGCTACAGTGAGCACAAATGAAAGAGATGTGAAACTAGTTCAGTTTATGGATCACGCCTCCTCCTCTTTTTACCTTTCCTTTTACTGCACACAGGCACAATTCAATAAATCAAGACAACACAATCCTCTTCACAGAGATTATTAAGACTAAAAATACAGATAACCAATCACATGAAGTCATCACACCATGCACGTCATTGAGGGACTAATGATTATCAGACCGCCAGAGAATACACTGCTGCATGTCTCCATCTGTGTTTCCCCTTGAGGTGTTTTTGTAAAGGCGATATACGTCTCAAGTTATTCTTTTTCAGAAGGGGGCATCCTGCAAGCATCCTACTCCCCTGTGGAGCATCCCCCTTCAGGCTACCTCCCACCCACTCGCTCCCCTTCATCCCTCCCCCCTCCCTGGGGCTCCGGTGAGACAGGATGCCAGCAGCTGTTCTCACAGCACCCTGGACCATTTCACACAACTGGCATCATGCCATCATTACATCTCATCAAAGTAACCCCCGCCTACCTCTAGTCATGTCCGAATCTGGCCCCACTAGACCTGCTCTCTCACACATCTGCCACAGCTGCACACACGTGCACGCACACGCCGGCTGGAGAAAAAAAAAAGCTCTCTTGCGGGAAAGCAGGATTCTGAATCTCAGTTGTTTCAAAGGCTGATGTTGCACAGCAGTGAGCGTAAATGCATGTAATCTCAGAAACCTATGCTGCCTTAGGGGGAGGTAGGGGTGATTCGAACCGTTCTTGGCATTCATCTCAATCAGCTCAGCACGAATCGTCTGACACCGGCAGCCAGCTACACTGACTGAAAGAAGGGACCTCAAAGACCATGTGATCCTCTTATTTTTAACTTGACACTTCTGACATAGTAAGTCAGTTGAGGTTAATTTTGGGGGATGTTTTGGGCTTAGTCCTGATTCTGTCTCCTGTTAGCTCATCATATCTTTACGTCACCCTGATCCCGTGGCTGGTGCTCCACAATCCTCTCAGTGTCTCTGAATGATGCAAAGACAATACCAGCTGAACTCAGACTCTTCCTCCTTCAGTCCTCACACACCCTCTTTTTTTTTCTCTCTCTCCACTGCTCGAAACTGCCTCTCACTCACTCACCCACATTAACTAGATTTCACTGCCACTACCTAAATTGAATAAGCGTCTCTGACATGCAATATGATGCTGAACAGCATAAAATTATGATAGTTTGTGTATATGAGCATGTTAGTGACTTTCACCTCCTGAAAATTGTCCATTTCAGAGGGGTTCCATACCATAAAAACCATCATGCTGGCTGGATATAAAAATGATCTCCTGATTCTAAATTAGATTATTCTATTTTCTGGCAGCCTCTGCTCTATATCTACTGTCATCTAGAGCTATGGGCGTGCCTTACCTCCTCTCTCGCTATGCCTCAGCTCTGAGTGTTTTTCCTCAGTTTCGACTGGGCCTGTGTGATGGTGAACATGAGTCGGGGCGTGGAGGATGGACTCGGCTGTGGTTGAATGGTGATGATGATGATGATGATGATGATCAACAACCAAATGATGTGTGGACTCCTTTGGGGCTGGGTGAGACAGATGTGAATGTTCAGGGATTATTTCTGAGTGTGTGAACTCTGGTGTCAGGGAAACTCTGTGCTCCTCTGAAGGAGGGAGAACCTCTGCCGTAACAGGAAGTGTGTCAGATTCTCCCATGGGTGCTAGTGGAGCCTCAGACAAAGGGCTTGTGGGTAACACGGCGTCTGTTCGCGAGGTTGAGCTGGTTTCTGCTGGTGGAGCTCTGGTGTCTGTTGCGCCAGTTGCGTAAGGACAGAGAATGGAAATGCAATGAGGAATGAGCAGGCTAAGACATTAGCATAAGAGATGCTGTCTCAGATTGTTTATCCAAAGAAAGCTTTCCCTTCCTAGCTTTCCGTTTTTTCTTGAAATGTGCACATATACACTCACGCAAGCATGCACATTCATACACACAGAAGTGAGAACACACAATGAAAGTGTGATTTCACACTGCTGAGATAGGCTAAACTCAAAAGCTGTTCCACAACCCTTTCAGTGCTGGAGAATTGTGTTTTTTCTGCAGAACACAGTGACTGTTAAAGGTGTGACTATTGTTAATATGGTTGTAAGAATGAAATCACACACTGTTTGTCAAAGTGTATTACTCTGTTTTACACTTCCGTTGTTGTGTATGCATGTGTGCATATGTGTTTGCACGCACTCAATTTTGTCATCTCTAAATCTGAGAGATGAAGTTAGCACTGGAAAATAACGGAAAGGTTCATCTCTCACCTTCACAACAATGAATCAATAAATGTAGTACTGTACAGTGGTACAATGTACTGAGTTCATGTATTCAGACATAATCTGAATACACAAAAGCGCTGGTAGAATTTTCCCTTTTCAATAAACGTTTCTGATGTCCTGCCTAATCACCGCACTATTTTCCACTAATGTGAATCTAAAATGGTTTGGTGGCCACATTTTTATTCAGCACTCAGTTAATGAGAGGAAATAACATAATCATGATGCCAGACATTCAGCTTTGTGGCTGCGGCACTGTTCTTTGTGTATTGTAACATTTTCTCAAATTTCTCCATTTACTGGTCCAATAGTAACTTACAATAAACATTTGCAGTCAGTCACTACAGGTATCTGACGATATGATATATTTTGGTCTGATCTGCACTTGGTACTTAAACCACAGGATGTGAACAAGACAAACTACATCAAAAGCCACTTTTCCACTGTATGTTATGGCTCGACTCTACTCCCTATTGTTTCTCCCACAACGTAGGCAGGACTCTGAGCTGATAGTGAGGCAGCAACCCCTTCACATTTCCAGCAGTTGGGGAACAACACAGGTCTTGAGACACTGCATCCTTTATTTGTTGACAAACTGGAACCTACATTGTGCATGAACAGCTAAAATGACAACTCCACTGCTAACCTTTTCTTCTGGTTCGCTCGCATTGGCTGTCACTCTCTGCCGCTCTCACTCGCTCAACCACACATTCATTATGCACACAAAGGAGCTACAGTACTCATGTAAGAGAGGATATCAAAGGGAGAGTGTGCGTCACATTTTAGTATCGGCTCGTTCATGTGGGACGGGTGAGTAAAATAAAATGCGGGCTCAGGCAGGATGTCGCAGGATGCAGTGTCTCATGAGTGACGATTCCCTCTGACCAGTCAGTAGTCTGCTGTGTTTTCACGTCACCGCCTCAGCTCGCCTGGAACATCAACGGAAGTCATACCAAAAAAGTGCCTGCTGCCAGGTACTATCCACAATGGGAAAAGAAAAAAGAGTGAGTCAAGCCAAACCAGTGTGGTATAAAAGACTTAAAAGCTGCCTTCTAACAGCAGCAGTGTTATTTTTTATTTTACTCTTTTTGACAAAAAGCATGTCATGATTCCACAATCAAACGACTATGGAAAAAAAATAGTTGAACTCTTTTCACCGAAGGATGGTGGGTTGTCCACCTCTGTGGTAAAGTATATATTTTTTATTAGACCAGACAGTTGGAAAGCAGAGATGGAGAAAGAGTCCACCAGGCACAGGAAAGAGGGATCTGGCAGGCTTTAATCTCAGGCTAGCAGGGGATTTGGGGTCCAGGGTTTTTGTAAGCTCTACATCATCAATAAAAGCAGGAATTTACAGAACTTTTAACCATCATACTCATCTATTCTAGTCTAATCACACTGCAGTCATGACCAAATTACGTTATGCACAAAAAGTCTCATAATACCTAGTTTGCAAGTGCCCACCTTCATTGAGATCAAAACGATGAGGGTTTAGAGAGCTGAAATGTGACTTTCCAACCCCAGAAACAGAACCGCTGGAGGCAACGGACTCTGAATGTAAAAATAAAAGGAAAAAAAAAAATAAATGGTGAGTTCGAGGTCTTAGTGTCATTTTCAGCCATGCAACAGCGCCATCACTCTCTCACGCAATGCATCTAAGCTGATTCATTACATAATCCTGTGACATGTGCCTGTCTGTCTGTACAGATGGACTCACTGTAACTGTCCCATGACACACTCTCTGGCGCACACACACACACACACACTTTCATACTCCAGCGAGCACAGTGTTAGTTCATGTGTATTCCCGGCTTGGACACATTTTAGGTGACTTCCTCACAAATGCATTTGCATTTAATGTGATCATTTGTAACTTGTATTAATATAGCCTGAGAAATGATAACAATAGTGTTTAATGGCACCTGTCACTTGTAGCATTCTCATCATTTATTACCAGAGTGCTAGACATTGATTTAGCTCCGCACTAATGAAGCCATTGTGATTCAGGACCAGCTAACGTTTGCCAGAACACCTAATGGCGGCGCACGGAGCGACAGCGTGGATGTTATTAATATGTCACATGATTTTCCAGACATGATCCAATCTCTCTCAGTCCAAGGCCAAGTTCAGCCTTTATGAAAAGACAGGGACTTCAGTAGAGATGGTGATGGTACACGGATGTCTGCTAGTCCACTCAAGCCCTCGCACAGCCCTGGGATCTGATTTTCAATGAAAAGATGGAGTAGGGTCATGTGAGGTCACGGTGGCTGGTAGATATATGACTGGGTTTTAGGATTTGGTTTCACTGACCTCCCCTCCCCCTTTGCCAAAAGCCCATCTGTCCAGCTGACCAATGGGATGCGGGCTCCGTGGATCAGACTCTCTTGCCAATAGATCGCTAATCCTCATCTGAGCATGCTCAATGATTTAACTGGGGCAGGGATGTGACAAAGGGTACAAACTACTATGACATGCTGTCCAACCTGTAAGTCCGCTCGCTGTAAGGTTGATAAATGATACATTTGCTTCAGCAGCGCAGGTTACAGTCAAAAACTAAACATTGATCTTAATGTAAAATCCCACAACAGATACTTTCAAATTCCAGGAAAAAGTGATAATCTGAAAATGTGATTTATATAACCAACTTTCCTGTGGATGAAAAATAGAGAAATAAAACCCCAGGCAGCTTGAACACTTTTCTACACATTTCACAGATAAAGTGAATTTTTTCTGTACACGTATTGCTGCTGCAAATATCTTAAAGTAACATACAAGCTTTGAACGCATCTTTGAATGCAGCTGCAAGTCAGAGACGAAAACTGAGATTACAGATTATGTTATTCATGATAACTAATGCCGTAATGTGATCCAGTTATTAACGTCACAGGACCTTCAGCAACATGGTGCGATAAGACCTATGCATGTGTGTATACCTGTGAATGTATGTGTGTGCCAGTGTGTGCTCGTACAAACAGTTGTGGCGGCCGCTCTGTGAGAGTGGAACCTAAGACCTCAGATCCCCGGGAGGAAAAGGAGGGGATGAGGATGATTTATGGGTTTCACTGAACTGCACCATATGCCCGCTATAAATCTGCGCACACACACATGCACATGCACACACGCACACACACAGATAACAAGGGTGTGCTCACTTCAGGGTCAGGTTCAAGCCAAATACACTTCCTTGAATCTCAGATAAAAAGAAAAAAGACAGGGAGACTGTACAATGGTATGGTTTTCCTTTCTGGTACCCCTGAAGTGCAGCTCAATGGCTGTTGTGTGTGCACTGTTTTTTAGATTTTATATAGAGCAATTTACATGAATTAGTAGTCTATATGCAGTTAAAAATTAAATGTAGTTGATAGTTTTTTTTCTTAAGAAGACACAGCATATATCTGGGTAACTTCATGGATTAAAGTGACAGTGTTGATTAACCGATTAGTCAGTTGACACAAAACAATTTTTGATAACAAACCAACTTGATAATCAAATTTTTTGTGTGTAAAAATGGTGGAAATTCACTGGTTTCAGCTTCCCAAATGATGTGATTTTTGTTCTTATTTTTTTCTAAATTTTCTATGTTAATTGAATATCTTTGGGTTTTGGCCTGTTTGTGAGCCAAAGCAAAACTTGTGATGGTGATCATTATAGACCAAACGATTAATTGAAAAGAATAATCTGCGGAGTAATTGATGATGAAAACTTGTTCCACTCTTTAAATGATCAGATTGTGGCTGTGAACATTAACAAAATGTCTACATGTGATGTTTGGTGACGTTTTTTTTGTCCCACAGCTGGCTTTAAAAAGCTTTCAAAGGGCCGTAACTCTGTTCATACAACGTTAAAGCTTCTGTCAGCCCCTCCTAAATCACAGCCAATAAGTGAATTCTTTGAGTTCCCTATTGATGTAAGCCTAACAACAAAAGTGCTGTGCTGTTCAACAAACGCGCTTAATGGATTTCCTTCAGATAAAAAAAAACAAATCCCAAAAAACAGTCTGACGACATCACAGCGGTGCAGAAATCCCAGCTCCTCCCATGTCCTAAGTGCTTTTCTGGTGGAACATGAGAGGTCCGCTGCTTACCAACATGGCAGGTTTAAATTTAGCGTGAGGCTGAGCTGGGCTTTGAAGTCCACTTTACTGTACGTTCAAGCGACTGACAGAATCTATTCACATCTGTCCTGGGCTGTTTAAAAGCAGTCAGTCAGAACAAATAAAGTCTGAATGTCTATACAGTTTGACGCGCTCTCACTCAAGACGGGAAAACCTGCGCCTGACGTTAACCTCACAGATTCATAGGGCAAGGGAAACATGCAATGTGCATCTGACGACCTCCAGTAAGTTGCAGGATGAATTATGTATGCTGTGTACACAGACACAAACGCACTCCTTCACGGTGTCTAAAAGCATATCCGCACATACACATTTACTCTGTCAAAAGTCTCCACTACACTGTTGTTGCATCGTTTGATCAGCTGTGGCCAGTGGTGGAAGAAGTAATTCAGATCCTTTACTAAAGTAAAAGAAACAGAACAAAACAGTAACAATAACTAAAGGTACTTATTACTCCTGCATTCACCTGTAAGCATGATTTTAATTGTAGGTGGTCCAGTTGGAGGTAATTGAACCGCTTTATAATCATATTATATTTTGCATTTTTTCCCAATGGCCATTGAGTCCTATTTTTTCTTAAAATGTGAAAATATATGCCTCTCATTTTAACCTCTTTACTATAGAGATTGACTTCATTTCAATGAATAGTTTAGGAAATATGCTCACTGGCTTTCTGGTGCAGAGGTAGATGGCAGCAGAGAGGATTGGTACCACTGTTATGTCTGTTCATGACATATTAAGCTAAAGGCAGTAGCCGGTTATCTTAATTTACCTCAGAAGTTCACTGATCAAGACTTTGCATCTCGTTTGTTTAATCTGCACAAGAAACAAAGCCTAAAAATCAATAACAACAATAACTGTGTCACTGCAGAGGCAGATGTTTTCACTTGATTTAAGAAAATAAGACTTTTAGGCCTAAATTAAACAGAAATTACTTGGTAAGATTGATATTTCTGCAGTGTGTGCAGTGTGTAAGATGTTAATCTACAAAGAAACTAATAACTACAGCTGTCAAATGAGTGTAGACTAGTGGATTGTACAGTATTGAGTTAATGTACTTAGTTACTCTCTACCTCTGGCTATTACTAATCTACTTTTCCGCACCTTCCTGAGGGGCTCCAAAGGGCTCATGGATGACAGCCGGGGACCGCTCAGCTTCTGAGGTAGTTGTGGCGCTCTCTGCTTCGCCCTCAGTTTTACCCTCAGCTTCAACTTTAGCTTCACGCTCTGTCTCATCTTCAGCTTCGGGAGCAGCAAAAATCTCAGATGAAGCTTGTGTTGTGGCTGTTCAGCAGTACAGGTAAAAATTTGATTAACAAACACAAACTGAACCTGAAACCATTAGCAGGAATCCTTGTTTTCTTTGGTAAATCACACCTATTATTTTTCCAAATAACAGCACAATTGTATCTAATTGTGTGAGGAGATCATTTAAAAGCAGACTTCTGCAGTGCAGTCCAATTGCTCAGTCTATCCATGCATCAGTCTTTTACTGTCCGGCCATGTGGAGAAAAGCCCAGTGCTGTCAGGGTTGATGTTGCCACTTTGCCGATCGTTTCTGTCTAACAGCTCGGAGCCTGAGAGCCTCTCCACAGAGAGAATCCCTAATCAAATTCCCTTTTATTCCTGCCTCCCCGAGCTCCTCACCCAGAATCACACTGCATTACAACACACTAACATATGCCAACATCCTTTTCTCCCATTCCTCTCTCTTTTTGTCTCTTCTCTCTCTCTTTCTTTCTCTCTCAGCTCACTTTGGTGCTCCATCCACCACCCATCCTCACCCAACCCTCGCTCATCCCTCCTTTCCTCAATCCAACAGCACCGTCTTTAGTCTAAATAAGAAAAGCAGAACTGTGGAAGAATTCCTCCTGTGCAGGTTAGTGTGATGTGCTGTGATGAAAGGACATGGCGACAGAGAGGCCTATTAATAATGAAGCACACAGGGCCCGGGCTGCCGCACCGAGAGAGGAGGCGCAGGAAAGGAGAAATGACTGACTAGAGAGCCAGCTGAACATCACAGGAGAGAGGGACAGTTTAGGAGACGTGCAGAAGTCGAGGCATGGGGTTGCAACTTAAATTTGGAAAAAAAGCAATGCAACAAAAAGGGAAAGCAAAGATACAGGAAGAGAGAGTGGATTACCACCTCGACTGCTTTGCTTTGCATTATTACTTACTAGAACCGGAGGGTGAACCAGCAATTGTACCTGAAAGAGAAGAAGAAAAGGAAGAGGAGATGAGAACTTGTTTATTTATGCATTCAATTTGCCTAAAGACTTGACTCTGCCTCATTCATCAGACTCAGGTGGCAGAGAGATCCGAAGAGCTGCTCTGCAAAATAAGGGCTTGTTGTGGACCACCTCTCAATGTCTTTGAGTAATTACTGGGTTTGCACCGCGTCCCCCATCCTCCCTAATTTAACCTGTTACTCTTCCCTCAAACCATCACATTCAGAGGTTCTCATCATATATGTATGTTTTAAGAGAGCGCTACCACTTCGCTGCGCTTGAATCAAAACTCTTTCTTGCATATTTTCCAGGACTGTATTTATAGTTAGCTTAGCTTGGCATACATAATGCAATCGTGAGAGACCAAACTGTTTTGTGAGCCGTGGCCATTTTGTGTAGCATTTCAGCTGAGCAAGTTGCAAACATTTTAATTTTTAAATTCCACTAATGGGATTCAGGAGTGTAAAAGGGTGGTGATGGGCTCTGAAGGTGTGTGTCAGTACCATTAGAACTGGGCTGGAAACAACAGCATGATAAACAAGGGCCGACAGTAGAGCCATTCTGTGCAGGTACAGGTGCATGCGAGTGTGTGTCTGCCTGTGTTTCTTTGTGTGTCTCTGCCTGTGCATGTGAGTGTGCCTATGTTTGAAAGGAGAAAGCGAGGGAGGGGCTGCCCTAGATTATTATTTTATCATAGCTAGCTCGTGTAGCTGGCTACACTCTCCAAGAGGATTTCCCCCCCACGCACTCCCACGTTGTTACACAGCTCTGATCTGCTCTGCACTGAGGTGACGACAACTCAGAGAGCTCAGCCTCTCCATCGTCTTCTCTCAGCCTCTCCTTTCTTTTCAACTTGCTCCCTGGATCCTGTTTTTCATTCAGGACCACAGAGTGATGATATCTTCATCATTGGCAAATGTTGCAGATTGAAATAAATTGGCTAGCATAGCATTAGCAGGGTTAAGCTACCAGCAGTAACAGCTAACAGGGTGGTAAGGTGATATAAAAGTAGTTGGGCTAAGACACCATCATCAACTGAACAAGCTGTACATGGGACAATCAGCCAGATTGTTAAATTAAGTATCTTAAAGCTGCACTAATCAATATTTTAAATGCTAACAATGGATTAAGTGACAGTGTAATGTGAAAAGAACAGACAGTTCATATCAACTCTATGAAGCGTTTTTGCATCTTTCAGAAGTCTGGAGTTACATTTGTCAGGTGGCCAGAAACATGACTCCAAATGAATACTAATGTCTGCTTGTCTGTTGAATGTTCAGCAATAGCTCGTCCACAAAAAACATGTAAGGCCTGGTTCAGACGACATGATTTTTTTCGTTTTAAATGATGGTCACCGTGTCAGATTTAACGATCACACTGCCAAAAACTCTTGCCGTGATACCACCACGGGATACCAGATACCACTTTCATGTCTGCATGCTGAATATGAAGCTTCTGCAAGCAGCTGGTTAGCTTAGCTTAGCATAAAGACTGGAAACACAGGGAAACAGCTAGGCCGTATCTAGGAAGTTACACCTCTCCCTGGACACATCTCCTGTCTGTACAGCTGTACTGCAACATATTTGTGCTGTAACTTGGATCAATTAGTCATATCATATCCATGCATGATACAGTCAAGCAGGCTGACAGGGATCCAGAGGCTTATGAAAGGAGTCAGCAGCATTGGATCTCACTGTGTCAAATTAATGAGTTGGATAAACACAGTAGGAGCTGATAAACATGTTCTGGGTACGTACAGATGTTGGGGGTTCCATTGGGTGTTGGCAGGTAGGAACCAGCCTTCCAGGACTTGGCTTTAAAGCCCTTCTTGCAGCGCTGGCAGTCCTGACCAGTGGTGTTGTGTTCACACTGGCACTGGAGGTTCCCATCCTGCAGCAGGCACTGGGAGGCATGGAGGTTACACTTACACCTTAAAACAATAGAGAATAGACAGATGGCATAGGTGAGATATGCTGAAAGGCGGCATGTGAAAGTTGTAATCACACACTGCTTGAAAGTGTTGTGTCCATGATGCTCAGCACATTTTGACACCAAGAACGAAAACAATTGCAACTATTGAACATCTGATGCAGAGACAGAACATGTATCAAGGTGTATGGCATGGTCTGGTCAAGGTGTTACAAAACCTGTTTTATACTGAGCAGACACTGTAAATTACACTGTATACCTGAGAAAGAGAGTAAAAAGCAAGAAAAACCTGATATTAAAAGTACATTTCTTTATACCAGAGTGTGGGTGTAGGTGTGCATGGATTATGGACTGTACTGTTTGGTGTTATGGATGTATACACCCACACAGTAAGATATCACAGAGAGCAGAAATCACAGTTGAAACACACTTAGATATGCAGTATGTATGCAGTGCCCTCAGGATTAATTAGCTAAAAGACATTTATATAGAAAAAATCAGTTAACTTTACTATGTTGAGTGTAATTTTTAGTCTTTAATTCAGTTTTTTTTCCTCAGAAGTGAGTAGCAGAGCTACAGCTCCCATTTAAATTTTGATGTTTGCCAGTGCAGTTTGTACCGGTGCCAGTCCATCTGATTCTGTCTGATTTGATTTCACAAGCGGCTTTACAATCTACACCCTAACTGATTAAAGTATCAAAAACGAGTCAAGCTGTTATCACAAAGTGTGAAGAGATTTAATGATTGACTCAATGTCGAGTTGAAACCATTAATTGATTCATCAGGTTGTTGATTAACAGAAAATTGGCAGCCTTTTAGATTTTCAAGCAGGATTTGCCAAAGATTCTCAGGGTCCAGCGTCTTAGATGCCAGCTTAGATAGTAACTGAATATCCTGGGGTTTTCGACTGCTGGTCTGACTACACACAAAATTTTAAGATGTCACTAAGCTCTGGGTAGTTTTATTGGCTATTTTTCACTGTTTTCTGATCATTTATAGAACAATTACCAGAAAAAACAGTCAATTAATTGATAATGAAACTGATTTTTTATTGTCATGAAAGCCTCGTAGTGGAAGAATTTTCACTGTTCTTTTTGAGCTTTCAGTGTATTTTATAATTTGTTAAAGAGGAATTTCAGTACTTTAGAGAACATAACTCACGCCATGCAAATATCACTTGTTGCTTTTCTTCTTTCTTAATAATTCTGCAGCAAAACAAACAGCAGGATCTAATCTAAAAAATAAATAAAAAAAATACACTCTCCAAAAGTTGAATGCAAAATAATGTAAGTCCAAGATTGTTGGGAATCTGTATGCTCATTTTCTATCCAAGACCGCCATGTGGGAGAAAATTTCGTTCACAATCACTGGCTGTGAAATTCAAGTGTCTCAGTGTGCGTGTATGAATGTGTGTGCGCGCATAAACATAAAGTGTGCATACGCGTGTGCACAGTACGACCCCCGCAGAGGGCAGGGCCCAGGTGGGCTGATCCAGAGGTTGGAGTTCTGCTGGGAAGGAAATGAGGATCTTAAGGACACTCTGCAGCCGCGACTTCAAATTACAGCCTTTTCCAGATGAGCGACTGGACTCCAATCCAGTTTGTTCCACTGGAGTGAACAGCTATCCGTCTGCATCAAATATTCAAAGAATGGCCCCTGTATTCTGCCAAGATGACTACTTCAATCTTCCCTTCTTACAATTGTCTGCGCTTTCTCATCAGCTTTTGTTTGTTTGTTTGTTTGATTGTTTTTTTTTTTTGGTTTATGGTGTCAACCTCAACTCTAGTTTCACATTTCTTTACATACAAAATAATGATGACAAACTCTGACATGCGCAGTAAGCTTCATGGGCAAAACATGGAGACACTTGATCGTGGTGAGTTGTGTCTCATGCCACATTGTTGCCTTCAGTCCTATAAATTACCCACATTTCTCTCTGATCACCTGGACGAGCTGACAGGACATGCCAGGGAGAATCCATCCACCGACAAGGCCTTGTATCCTGCATGCTTTCTGAAGGACACGAGCTGTCCACTTAGCGAAGAGGGAAATTGAACATCTCTTTTTCATGGAGAAAATAAAGAGAGTGCGTGTGAAATGAGACAGGTGTGTGCGTGTGTGTGTGTGTGTGTGTCTCTGCTTCGTGTGATCGTGATGCATTTGTCTGAGCGTGGCGATGACAGACAACAGATCAGAGAAGCTGAGGCACGGTGACTAATGCCTGCATTGAGTGACTGACAGCGCCGAACACATCACTGCTTCTCATCTCCTGCATCTTCGGTGATAAATCTCATCTGTCTCATCTTAAAAGTGGAAGCGCCGCTGAGTGCAGGATCTAGAAGTTGTAGTTTAAAATCAATACTGAAGAAGAGAGTGATTTTCGAGGCATGCCGCTGTGCAGCTTGTGTCTTGCTGGCCTAATGGCTGCGGCGTGCTGGAGGAAATGGCCTCCCTCTTGTCAATTATCTGGACATTTGACATACCTTGGTGTTAAAGCCTGAATGAGTAGATAGGTCTGGATCCATGGTGGAAAAATCACTGACTCCCTAATAAAGTTGCAAAGATTTCAGTCCCGGTTGATTTGCTGACACCTGAAGATGCCAGTGGTAGCAGCAAATGGGGTTTAAAATCTAGAGGTCATGTAATTCCAGGAGCTGCAAAACAAACTATTGTGGTATTAATAAAGCATTGAGGCAATAATTGGGCCTTTCCCATCATTTTGTGAGCTTATTTCATACTGCATGTGGCATGAGTCTGCAGACAGCAGGGCACAGTGAAAGGAGTAGGTTGTCTCTAGAAGTTGGAGGTGTGCAGCCTGTGCCTGCAGCTCTTCATCTCACAGCTCACCGTGGCTGCTTCTTCTTCTTCCATTACTCCCTGCAGTATTTCGAACTAATGCACTCTCAGAAAATACCAAAAATCATCTTTTTCTTGTTTTGGAGACACATTTTTGATGAGCGATCGTGGATCGTGCATTTGCTGTGACTGCTTCACAAGAAAAGTCAGCAACGATCAAAGTGCTTTTAATGTGAAGCTGCAGCAGTCGGACATTTTCGATTTGCATGGGCAGTAACTTAAGGTCCAGTGCGTAGGATTTAGCGGCGTCTAGCGGTGAGGTTGCACATTGCAATGCGAGAGACGCTCTCTCTCTAGAGTTGGTGTTCTGTTTGTCCATTCTGGGCCACTCTCGAAACATTTGCTGTCTCTGGAAGACGACCTGCGCTTGCTGGTCTGAGACTGACACAGAGTTTTTAATCTGCTAATATATGAATATTACAATACTTTCAGTCAGCATAGGCTCAATCACCATTGTATTAACTCTGTCAGATAGATGGTGACTTAACAGACAGTTGCACAGTCTGCGAGGTTGAAACTTTGTGGACGCTCCGTCCCCTTGACCTGCTTTTTGTGACTTCTGCCTCATAGTACAGCCCGGGAAGACCATGAGTACTTCAAGCCTTGCACTCCTTCCGCACGAATGATGTGACACTCTGACTTTTCAAGTGCCGTGTCTCTTTAGCTATCTCTCTTTTGGATGACAGCTTGCTCTGGGATTTCTCCCGATCCCTTTCTTCAGTCCCTCCACACACAAATAATACATGGGCACAAGCATATGTTAATGTGCAAGATGTCTGCCTTCACTGCAAAGTCATCAAAGTGCGAGTTGCTGCTCTGAACTGAAGGAAGTTAAGACGGGACAGCTGGATCCATCACAACCCTGTCTATTTACTTGGAGAGAGAAAGAGAGAGAGGAGTGATGAAATGAGAGAAGGTGAGTGGAGGAAAAGACAAAGAAGGGCAAGAGGAAGCTGGGTGAGAAAGAGAGTCTAGCAGCAGAAGGAAATAAGTGATTCAAATGTATTCCAGTCTGCATTAGAAACCACACACACAAGGTGGTGTTTTAATTAGCTGGTGTAATTATAGGTCAATACTTCTGTTTATCAGTCTGTTGGAGACTGTCCTCCCCAGAAAAACGAGAGTATCAGTCGTTTCAGCAAATGCTTACATTCAAGCGACAAAGACGAAAGAGGAATTATGACCCTTGTCCCTTGGGAGCGAGGGACGAAGTCAGGTGGCGTCATTACGGAGCCACAAAGTCCACAGAGGAAGGTTGTCAGGGTGGAGACCACAGTCTCCAGTTTCCTCCCAACAGTCAACTTGGCTGGCATGACCAAGTTATTTTAAGCCAAATCTTTCCCAAAGTTATTATATCATTAAACCTTTATTAAAAAACTACCCAAGTCGTTTTTTGGACGTAAACCTGTCCGAACTTTAACTTCATTGTCATCCTGTGGATAGCGGTTTGAGATCCGAAGATGCCTGTGTGTGTCACTCTGCAGGTCGTGCGTCAACAGTGTATTTTGTTGCTTATTTTGGAGGTCTTGTTGGGCCTTACGTTTACTGCATGTCATTTGTTTTTCATGCAGTACCTGCTCTTGCACGGTCAGCATTGTTATGGCCGTCTTTAGACAACTTAAAGCATCTTGAGCTTAAATGCACACTCTTTCATTTCTGCCGGTAGGGGTCTCTCAGTCAAAACGAGCAGAAAAGACGTAGTTTGATGACATGGTGTAGTAGCGTGGGATCATGGGAGTTGTTGTCTTCATTGTTAAGCAACCACCACTGCCAATGAAGATGACTCATCGCGCTCCATCATGAGTGAGCAACACAAACAGTAGTAAACAATAGAGTGACTAGCTAGCTAGTTCACTGACGTCCTTCCTCGCTCTGATGTATCATCTGATTTCTCACGTGTTTCCCTTTGAAACGCATCATGAATAAAGTTGGATTTTTCTCCGGGTTTGAACATTGTTGGAAACATTTGGGATAATACAACAACACAGCTCAACCAAATAGATGACGTAGGTGTAGTCATTTTCAGACACTCTGATGTGGAAATATTACATATTAAACCTTTAAGGTTAGATGAAGAGTGTGGTCTAAGTCAGCAGTAACACAAGACATTTGTGCTGCCTGTGGCTTACATCCACCCCAGTCACCTCTCTGTGATGTCTGTGTGGTACATGAAGTTGCACTTTGTGAACAGAAAAAAATGCAGCCAGTGAACATAACACAGACGGCAATTACACAGAACACATTATCTACATATCTGCATGCTCACACGATGTTTTGCAAAGATCTGTAGTAATTATTCAGTCATTGTCAGCCTGTCTGTATCGACGTGTTTGTCTGTCCACTCTCCTCGCAGTCTGTCTCTGTGAAGTCACGTCGACTCTGTGTATTTAATGATACGAGGGCTGCCTGTTTTAGACAGCAGAGACGCAGCAATTAGGGGAATAAATAATAAGAAAGATAAACAAACATCAAGGGGGAGTCATGTGGTGGCAGAGCCCGAGAAAGCAGCTGGAAGCAGCAGTTAATGGGGCTTTATCTGTCTTTTACTGTAGACGACGCCTATTCCTCTATTCCTCTCTGGGGACACAGCTATCACTGCTTCTCCTTTATTTTCGGTTTTGCACTCTCCTCCCACTGTATTTTTTTATATTTGCTCCCCTGTGCCATCCACTGTAACTGTTCCAGACCTCCAGTGTTTCCTTTCACTCTTCCTCTCTGATTCCTCATTTTATCCTCCATCTGTCTTTCTTCTCCCCTCTCTCTGTCCAAGCAGTCTTGCCCCTTTAGCTCCTTTGCTACCGCCCGTTGCACCAGTGCTCACTGAGGAGTGAATTGGGTAAATTGGGTTGTGGACATGTGTTTGAGAGGAGTGGGTGGAGGAGAAAATAGAGGGGTATGGACAATGCGGGGGGGCTGAGCAATCAGTACAGCGGGGAGTAGGGCAGTTGTGTCAAAGCCCTGACAGTCTGCCTGCCGCTCCGTCTACAGTGGTGAGACTCGGGAGGAGGAGCAGGAGGAGGGTCCGCATTGACGCGCTCTAACCTGTGATGACAGACCGCATCGATGCGGCTCTGACCCAGCAGGAGATCTCCCTCCTCCTCGACTGTGTTCGATCAGCCGTCACTGAGAAGGCCCACTCGCTGCTCGCAGCAACTTCCTCCCCCGATACCTCAAAACACACAACGGGGCTACACAACCTGCTGGAGTAATAGTAGAGTGAGAGCTTAATGGGCAATGAGTGTCAGTGCTTTTGTCTGAGAGAGAAAGACTTAACACCCAAAACCAGGGCTGATTGATGCCATGGAGGTCCGTGAGCATATGTAGGGGATGAGTTAAATAACGGGAAAATGGACAGGAAATTACAATATAATGCAATCAATGCATTAGCCCCGGATGTGTGAAGTGCATAGTAAAATATTAGAGTTTGTGCTTGACAGTTTTTTTTTCAAATTCATTTGTATGTCCTTTCTGTCTAAACATTAAAGTCCGCCTCCATTCAAATGTGCCTTTGTGCAGATGAAGTGAGAAGTACAGTGACTCAAGTACTGCACTTAAGTCCAAATTAGTGGTACTTGTACTTTACCTCCCATTTTGTGCAACATTATACTTCTATTCTACTACATCTCAGTAGGAAATTTTGTACTTTTTACTCCACTACATTTGTCTGCCAGCTTTAGTTACTAGTTTTACTACTTTTCAGATGACATTTTTTCATGCCATTCCCACTTATCTTCAAATTTGGTGATTTTGAGTTTTTCTAATAAACTGAAGGATTATGTGTTCCATCACTGGTTGGGAAAAATCTCCTACTTCTTGAGCTAAATAAGCTATTTAAACCCTCGTGGATTAGCTGGAAAAGCATTGTCACAAAGCTGAAAACTGGGCTGTTTTCCTTAGCTTATGAATAGTTAAGTTTTTAGAGATATGTGGTTCTCACAGGACTGCAACACTGCAAGGCAACTGAACCATTTGCGGAAGAACCGGATCAGACATAAATTCTGATTTAATGAGTGTTTTTATATATTTTAAAGCATGTCTGGAAGAGAGATTTAAGTGAGGCCATGAATTAAAATCTGATTGGTAGAGGGCAGCCTGCAGAAAAGCCGAGCCCTCCAACGCAGCGCATCCCGAGCGAAGCGGGAAGCGCCCGAGCGAGGAGTGGGAGTAGCGTGAAGCTGGGATCATTGATCAGCAGCACGCCTTATTGGCTTCTTCTGAAGTCTTTATCACCACGTCCCCTCCCACTTCCTCCCCCGCCTCGCCTCGTAAATTCAGAGCAGCTAATTGGACATGACTGCGTTTATGTTCCAGCTTCATAAATTTCTTTCTCTGAAGGGAGAGGATCGATTTTCCTCGAGCGCAGCCTCCCGTGGCAGGGGAGTCTCTTCAAACGCTCCCCCTCCTCTCCGCCCCACCTCACCTTTTCCCCACCTCTCCACCATCCATCCTTTCTCTCTCACGTGTGCTCCCTCTCTCTCCCTCTAGACTAAACAGGTAATCTATAACTGACCTCCCCCTGCGATCATGAGCCGAGCAGGCTTACGCTGCTCCCCTTTTCGTAACCACAATATTTCTTTCACACATTTCAATCAAGCCCTCTCACTTTCCTCTCATGAATACTACAGCTGACGACATTTTTTAAACAAATCATTCCCCCCATGCTCATTATCTAATGGAAGTTGTTGACAGCAGAAGACCACAAATGTTTTAGATGTGTTTCCTGTCTCAGTCCTCTCATCGTGTCTTTCCCTCTTCCTCCATTTCTCTCTTCTTTCTCAGTTTTCTTTTTGTTCGGCAAATCCCAAAAACCGTCTGAGGGAGAAAACATCTTCTTCTGGAGCATCTAAAGGAGCTGAACGGACTGTGTGTTTGGGGTCTCCCATTCAACACACACACACTTACATCTGTACTGTACGCACACTTGCTACGTTCAATGTGAAGAGGTCACCGTGTGTTTTTGTCCAGCAAAGAGACATCTTAAATTATTCAAAGCGCGCGAATGACCTTGACTGTCTTTGCAATCCACACCCTGTGTGTGTTTGTATAGTGTGTCCGTGTCTCTGCTATGCAGTGTGCGCGGATGTGTGACCTCCCTGGTGTGTATGTGGGATGATTCATTATATTAGCACAGTTTGCTCTGTTTGAGTTAAAAAGTGTGTCTTTTAGTCAGTGGTTTTGCTCTCGATAGAGGGATGGATGGAGAGATGAAGAGACGGAGAGAGAGACTGTGTGTGACTAAGCGCATGAGTAAATTATTTACACAGGATACAGTAAATGGCTATTGCGTGCATTCCTAGCCGGTGCTCGGGCCTGAGAGCATGTCTCTGATTGGTTGGTTTTGGTTGTGTCAAGAACAGGAGGCAGAGTCAGGCCCACTTTGAGCTACCTGCTCTCTGAAGTACAAGTATGTATGCACAGGACCAAATAACTAAATAATGGAGCCTGGGCACATCCTGTTCTCCAGTCCAGACCTCAGAGGACAGTTCTCATGAGTGTGTGTGTGTGTGTGTGTGTGTGTGTGTGTGTGTGTGTGTGTGTGTGTGTGTGTTATGCCTCAGGTGTGGGTTACATGCCAGCTGTGTAAAATGTTACTGTTTTTGCTGGCCTTTCAAACTGCAGGGGTAATTAATGTGCAGCTTTCATGGGGTTTTGTCACCCTGGCTGGTTCCAGTGACACTTTGTTTATGAGGACAAGGCACAATTTGTCAATAACTTCCTGGTACTCCACGTCTGTAAACTTGCTCAGATTTTGGGTCCCTTTATTAATTACATCTAAAATAAATAGTGTCCAGCATGTTGATTTATGTCTTCATGTAGACTTTATTTGAACTATTTTTTAATCAGAGAGTTTTGTGCTCATGTCATTGTCTGATGTTTGAGTTTCTTGTTCTAAAAGTTCAAAACAAACAAGCAAAAACAGCACATACAGTGATCCAAAAATTGCACAAGGCCATGTTCAGACCAACTGTGGCACTGGATGAAAAACACAGCCTGCTCATTCACTGGAAAAACAAACAAACAAACAAACAAAAACGGACGGCTCCAGCGAAAAAGTTCAACCTGGCTCAACTTTTGCAGTGCAAAGTGACATCAGCGCACATTCCTGAAATCTAATTTTCACTGTTTAATTCACGACTGGAACAACAAAAGTTAAAGTGATGTCAGTGCAAAAAATAAGACTTTGTGCATAAACAAATTTTATAAAAGTAATAAAGTGTCTATCTGTGTTCAGTATGCAGATTTAAGATCAGCACTTTCACCTTGTTTTTTTCCACTTGTCTCTGCATGATACTAATGAAATGTTTTTGTCCTATAAATAACATATGCTGAATGGTATCACCCATGAATAGACGCACTCTCAAAAGTCACTGACCACTGTGATGGGTGACCCTTATTAATTCGTCCACACAAGACATATTTTACTGGCATTTGGCACTTGGCGGGTGGTAATTTAAGACTCTGCATGCCAGCATTGTAATATTCATGCTGCATGATGCAGCATGAATGATGCAGAATGGCTGACACTGTTCCTACTGAAGCAGCCATGTCACTGCATTTTAAGGCGCCCTCCACTAAAGAGAGTCCGTCCTCGCTCCATCCAGCCCCGACTGTCCTGAGATCACTGTGTAACTATGCTGGATATTAAAGTGTAATCTCCCTGCAGAGTCCTTACTGCTGCTGAATGTAAGTAACACCTGGGGAGAGAGGAAATTGGGCGTGAGTTGGAGGGGAGGACGTTATTATACATCCTCCTCTTATTTAAGAAATGAACGAGGTGGAAGAAGTAAAGGGGGTTGGGAGGCAAAGGGAGGGATGAGAAAGTGATGAAGAGACAGAAACTCGGGCGACATGGGGTATGGTGGGAGGGTTCTTCCTGTTGTGCAGTCCCCCAGAGAGCCTGTGGACCCCCAGGGGCGATGTGGATCGTTGGAGGATCTTCATGTCTTTTGTGTGCGCATATCAGAATGAAAAACTCTGCTGAACTCAGAACAAAATACACTCTGAGACGATATGCCCGCCACACGAACTTTTGAACCTCCAAGTGTGAAGGCATGTTATTATAAATTAACACAGCAACACATTTGCAAACCTGCACCCGCGGGCCTCCACCCCGTCTTCACCCGCGCGCACCTTGTTTTTCGCACAAACACAATTACTTTACATACTTTCTCTTATTTTCTTAGCCGCATGTCCTCTCATTTAAATGATAAACTCATTTGTGGAAAGTCTCCTGAAAGTCACCAAAACACCCACACCCCCACACACCTAAAGATATATACACATAGAAAACACACACGTTCAGCTGTTCCTGTATAGCCATGTGTGTATTAGCGTCTAATTCCGGTGAGACCGTGGAGGGGAGGATGCCTGGGGTGGAGGAGCTGAGCTGGGATCAGCCAGAGGACAGGGGTTAATATAATTATCCTGCTAAAACCTTGAGACTGAAAGAACATCATTAGTCATAGGGAGAAGAGAGCCGCCCGAGGAGAGGAGGTGAGGAGAGAGGAACAAAGGAGGAGAAGAGGGAAGGAGGAAAGGAGAGCTTCAAAACATAACAGTGCAGTTAGCAAGACAATTAGTACAAGGACTAAAACTTGGGGGTCTTCGTTAAAAAAGAAAAAAACAGAAAGGACAGTGTTTACCAGTGATCTGAACTGGAGCAGAAATGGCTTCGCTTTCTCAGTAATTATCATATTTTGCTTAATCATCTATATATAAATTAATTACTTCTGGTTGCGTCGCAGAGGCCCAGCACTGTTTTGAAATTAATGGAATGACCTCTGGTTTGTGCAGATTTAATATGAAGCTTTCTTGAACTTTTTTAGACACTGTTAATGTTCCTACTAGCCAGCAAATGAGCTGATGGATAATAAACCACATGTCTTCAAATGTGTGCCATTTAGGGCCAAGAGAAGGACTCATCCAAAGACAGCAGCAGGTGAATTCACTGATCAATCCCGCTTTCTTGTTCCTCACCAGAAAAAAGTCCTGTAGGTCGTCTGTGCAAGTCGGTTATTACGTCCCATTTAGGTTTATTGTCAGGCAGCGGCCTCTAGTGGCTGTAGTAAAGAAGGAAGTCGGGTGACGTAGTATAAAGAGCAAGAAAGTCTTCATATGGAGGGGTCAGGGGGGACGAATGGGTGAAACAAACACGGGACTTTCACCTGGAGACCACTGTTCATGTCCCCTGTGAAGTCAGCAGAAACGTATTTTAACTTCCGTAACATACTTATGTGTCTTGTACAGCAAGTTGTTGATTACTTAGCAGTTCCCGCTTTTTGTTCTTTGCTCGTTTTGTGGTTACAGCCCCACATTTTGTGTCTTACTCAAAAGTTTCACCAAACTAAACAATGCTCGCCGTGACATCACCTGCCGCCTTGTTTGGCTGGATTGAAAGCGCGCAGACTCTCGACCCTCCAGGCCCCACGATGGGAGAACGCTGTGGTAAAAGTGACTTCAAAAACTGATTGATCGCAGTGTGAGCTGGTGCGCGTGTCATTATTTGACTTATTTTCCGTCTCTGGCATTGAGACTGCCGTCAATGAGCTGCTTGTCTGTGCCCATCTGCATGCTCGTAATGACAGCGACAGGAAGACGCTGGTGTGTTTTTGAACACACCATGCCTGTAATAATGCTATGCTAATTAATGTGGCTGACTGAGAACAAACCATCTTTCCAAGGACACCCTCCCTCTACCTCATGTTCTCCCACTTAGAATTCCCAGCATGCTTTTCAGCTTTAAAGCACGCTCGTGGTATCAAGAGATTCCCCCCTCACCAGATGCTGGGTAAGGCACAGTGCAGGCGCTGGTGGGGAGAATTCTTCATTGTATTTGTGAATTTAAAAGGATATTTACGGGATGAATAATGGGGGGGTGTGGAGGAAGAAAAGAAAAATCTATTGAAGAGCGAGGAGATGAAAAAAAGACGTTTGTCTGTGAAACAAAAGGCGGGGAATGAAAGGAAAACAGGCAAAATCGCTGACTTTAACTTTCTTCCCTTCTGAGGGGAAATAAACTGTGATTATCAAATCAGTTACAACCATTGTGTCATAAATCATCGCATATGAGAGGAACAATGACACATTCCTCATTGCGGTCCCTCAGCTTTCTGCATGCCTTTCTTTTCTGGGGAGTGCTCATGAATGATTTAAAAAGTGATCTGTTTCCGAGGCTCGGCTGCCTCCGAGGGAGACAGAACAGAGGGGGAGGAGTCTGAGCGGGATGGGAGGATCCACGCGTGAAGGTTTCCTGTCTTTGGTGGCAACTCATGAGCCTCCGCTTCTATGTTCTCCTCATCGCACATCAAACATGCATCGTATATTTCATTCATGAGGGAGAGCGGAAAAGCGGTTTTCTCATGAAACAGAATATTTTCAGCCGAGGTTGGAAAACATGGAGAGTATGTGTGGAGGCTATGTTACCGTGCTCTGTGGCGGCCGTGTGAACTGGAGAATAATATTTACCGAGCATCGCACCTCACATCATTCATCACAAAATCACACACCCCAGCTAGTCCCATGGAACTAGGAGTTAATCCATCATCTGCCTCCCTCTTTTCTTTCTCTCCCTCTCCCCCTGATCCAGGCTTATACCTCCCATCCTCTCACCTTCACTCCGCAAAGGACGCGAAAGAAAACTTTGGTGTAATTCAGAAAGAGTGGTGACAGTTTCCGACGTCAAAGTCACCCTACGCGGATAATAACAGACACAAAAAGACTGGAGGCTCCAAGAGGGAGCAGAGGAGGAGCATCTGCTCTTCCTTGTTCTCCGGTGGAGAAGATGGACAAGCCTCGAGGCCACAGATTCCTCGCTGTCTACCCTGTCATCCCCATTCATGCTTCCAGTACAACAATAAAACCTTTGTAATAGTCGGATTTAGCCACAGTAAGAGTCTAATTAGTCCATCCCTCAGGAGGCATGTGACTGCAGAAGTACAGATCAGGGTTACTGAAGGTTTGAATATTTAACGGAGCGTGTTGCAGTTTAAAATTTAAATTTTGTTTTTGTTTTTTTGGCATAAGTGATCAGTAGAGAGTTTAGCTTTGTACTTCAACTGGCCTGGTTTGCTTTTTCTTCTTCCATATTCCTTTAAAAGAGTCCTCCACTGATTTATGATGGCATTTCACTTCATTGTCAGACTCACTCAGTTAAATCCTGAGGCTGTGTGTCAAAATGTAGCTCTAACAGCTTTACTCTATCAGTTTATTGTATCAGTCTGAAAATATTAAAACGGATTTCATGGGGCCCTTAGATAGACAGTTTATTTATTTTTTAAGGATCTCAATCGATGCAGCACAACCAGAGACGTCGTCTTTTTTTATTCCACACATTGTTCTTCCTTGTCAAAACTGGACACCTACATTACCCACAATGCAACTCTTAGTGGGCATTCAGACCGAACACAACCCGCTGCGTCGGTGCGGGCGTTTTGCGTAAGGTGCAGGTGAGACAATGGAATAAGATCCAGGAGGTCCAGCTGGAGCTCCAGATTAATGCGTTTAAAGGCTTTATCAGGTGCCACAACACTTCTCTGAATGGTTTGTAGTACTCACACACAGGATTTCACAAAAGTTGTCACAACAATGTGTAAAATCAGTCCCGCTTTATCGATCTAGGACCCCTTGGATTCACCTTACGACCCCCAGGTTGGGAACTACTGTTTTAGTCCATTAGAGTTTTTCATGTTTCATATAATGTTAAAGTCTAACTTCACATTTACTTGCTTACTTTACTGAGTTTCTATTTTATTTTTCTAAATATTTGCCAATATAATAAGGTTTAGGTTTGAGGTTTTAATGAATCATAGTAAACCTGGTCCAGATGTGGCTCAACATGGGCAGAGAACAAGTGAACCTTTTTACCCTGTTTACATCTGGATAAGGAAAAACACATTAATACAACACTGTTGTTCGATATCTGAGATGGCGTGTTAATATCAGGTGTAACTGGGACCTTTTGGCTGCACCTTGACATCCAGAACTGGTCGTGTCGTATATCAGAGTTTTCAGGCTTATATCATGATCTGATTGCTGGATAGTCTGCACACATACTGCACAAAACTCACATGAGCAGCGCAACGAAAAAGAGCAAATGTGATGATTGATGCGCGCTGAGCATTGTTGGCCAAATGCTCAGTGATGTATGCAGTGAAAACACATGGTCGCATTCTCAAGAAAGAACTCCACCCAGCCAGTTCACTCTTAAAAGACCTCTTACTCCATCTCTTCCTGCTAAGCCCAGGAAAAGCTGCAAGCAGAAGCAGCAGCTGGCGAGTCGTCCCTCTCTGGAAGGGATTTAAAAATGAACGACACCTGTCCAAAGCATTCCTCCCCTTGACCTGAGACGCACCATGGTTGTTGAGCCCCACTTAGTAATTGGCATACTGAAATCTGACCTCAGCGCAGGCAGAATTGAGATAAAGAGATTGCTTATTAAAATCAGGTGTAAATGCAAAGGCCCCGAGATCAGATCAGATGTCATTATCCAGATTATGTATTCATGACTACAGCAACAAATTTTGTGAGGCAGGACTTGCGCTGCTCCAACTGTCATGTTCCAACCACAAAGTGAACATCTACATCTACATCTACATCTACACAAACATGAGAGACGCCGTTAAAAACTGCTCCGACTGTCCTTTCTCTGCACTTTCTCTGGAACATGCTAATAGATAGCAGTAAAGTTTTCGGTGCCGGTCTGTTCGAGTCTGTGAGGAGATGGAGAGCTTAAACCTCTCAGCACATTAGCTGCATCAGCAGGGGGCCAGGATGGCTCCGAGAGGAACACAGACAAACGACGGATAAATGAGTCAAGCAGGCATGAAACAACATGACCATGTAAAAACACTCTGAATATCATTAACATTCATATGGCTTGTTTTTCTGGCAGGTCTGCTCTTAACTAATTTTCACTACTGGAAAATAATTAGTGGTTGGAAAGAGATTGGGCATTTAGACAAGACTGGGCCTATGAAATGTAATTAGGGGCTAAAGCCCACAGATTTGATGCATTGCATTGCGTTGCACTGCTAGTAGCAGCTGTAGTAGTAGTGGTGGTACTAATACTATCATGGCTCTTTCCACATTTTTAGCTAGGCTAACATCTGCAGGGGAGGCGGTGTCGGTTCAGACTGAAATATGTCAACATCTACTTAATGGATTGGCACAGATGTTCCCAGATGATGAATCTTAATGACTTCTAGCGCCATCATGAGGTTAGCATTTGTGGTTTTGTCTGAAAGGTCTCAACAGTTATTGGATGTCATGACAGACATTCATGTTCTTTTCAAGATAAATAAATACTTTGATCCTTAAACTTTTCCTTTCCTGACCTGCAAAGCTGACGACTTCTTGTCAGCCTCAGCTGTACTCGTGTCAAGTGCTAATTAGATGTAATGCTAGTTCGCTAACACATTAAACTAATATGATGAACATATGCTCGAAGCATCGCTGTGCATACAGTACACTGCCTACAGAGCTGCTCGTGTGGCTGCAGACTCTTGATATAATTTACTGTAGAGATTGTGATAGAAATTCCATTTGTTAGTTCGTTGTTCCTCAATAAATATAACCAAAATCAGCAAAATAGTGGCACTGGTATTGAATAAATTCCCTCCAGTTTGCTCGGAAATGAATCCATACTGTCCCTAAATCTTTGCTGCTCCCGTGGTTTGGTACATACTTCTTTTTCAAATTCAGGTTTGGCCAGAAAACAAAGTTTTAACAAATTTTTCTTCTTTCCATCTTGTTTGCTCAGTAGTTTGCAGAGGCCAATTAGGAAAAACACATTTTCAAAAAAATCAATACATTCAGTTATATTTAAAAGGTATCGATTCCTTGAAATGCCAATAATGGATTCATTTTTAATAAAGCTGGTGAGATTTAACATAATATTTTATAATTTATTACATAATATTTTGTTTCACCACATGCACGCCGGCTTGGCGAACTTAATGGGAAAATGATCAGTGGTAGTGATGTCCACCACGGCGGTGCGGTGACGTTGTACATGTGCTGAGGTTTTTTCCTCGCTTGCTCTGCTGACTGATGGAGGGGAGTAAGAGACAGACTGCATACTTGGCTTCTCTTAAATGTCATTTTTCCCCCCATCAGCCAATCAAATCAAATTGAGAGGTCGGGGAAAAGAGGGCCTGGTGCTGCAGCGATTACCAGCAAGGAGAGAAAAACGATGCAGACCTCGCCTTCCTCCTCATCCTGCTCCATCTCCTCCTTTCCGTCTTGGCCCTAATCCACTTAGTTGCCTCTTCCTGAGCTTACAGCCTTTCCTTTATTCCATTATAAAGACCCAACGTACGACCTGCTGCTTATTTCATTAAAAAGGCCCAATCCATGACCCCTCGTCTAATCCATAATGCAGACTACCGGCTGGCCGTGGCCCGCTTTTGTCCACACCACAGTCCAGTAGGGCGGGTGACAGAGGGAACAGGGGTGCAGAGATGGAGGTCCAATGAATGAGGGGGAATTTGAGAGCTCTGCTTATGAGTCAAGCTTCCTGGTGAATATGATTTCACTGATGTAAATGATGATAGAGTTGAGGCTTTGCTACTCTATCTTTGATGGTTGGAGATGGCTTTCACATGGCCCATCAGTGATATGGAAATGGCCACATCTAAGGGTTGAATATAGCCTGTTAAATGAGCATAAAGCCCGAGGCTCTCAAAACCCCAAACACCTTGGCTTAGAGTTTATATTGTAGTCAGTGCTGTAGCTCATTACAGTTAACCTTGGGAGAACTTTGCAACACAAAGTGAGCGGATGCTGAATCATATAATAATATTCTATCGACTCGATCCAATTTGAGTTTGCCTCCACTCCCTCTCTTTGACCCTCTCTGCCCCCTGCGGAATCCTTGCCCCACCTCTGGCTGCCCTCCACCCTAAATGCCCTCTCACATCTCTCTCAAGATCCAGTTTGCTGAGTGTTTTCATCGCGTCCACAAATCTAAATTTACAGCCTCCCTCCCATCAAACCGAGCTTCCCTGAGTTTGCACTTAAAGGCCTATCAGGTTACGTATTTATTGATAAAGCAGCACTATTTAGCCCTGAGTACCTGGCTTCCCGCATACCTGCGCCAGCTCTTTAGAGGCCGGCCAGTCACTCTGACAATGCAGCGTCAGATAAAAGAGACACGTCCCATAGAGGTAACATCTTACACTGGTTGATGGGAAAAAGGGCTTGTTTTGCTGTCTCTGTCCAGGCTCAGCTCAGGTCATTAAGAACAGTTAACTAATAATAATTACTTTCAACTGGGTTCAGCCAGAGGGCCACAGCTAGAGGCCTGGGGACATACAATACGGCCAGGAAGTGACTACAACCCTCTCTCCATCGATAACACCAGCATATCTCATTACTGTGGCGACCTGCGGTACACTGCCACTCGGTCTTGATCATATAAAACCCATTTCAGTGCGCCGTCCCCGCCGGAGCACTCGCAGAATGGAATATTCATTATTCAAATTTTAAGCATTGGAAATCCCAATATGTTACTAAGGCCAGATGAGATGAGATGAAATAGCTTAGCCTTTTGTCCAGGGAACATTGACTAATCGTCTCGCTCCCCAAAATCAATTTCCCAGCCGTAAGCATCAGACACTCCTGATTGTACTGTACTGTTGAAGACCCCCCACCACTATCACCTAATACTCCTGCTGGCTGCCCAGAATAACTTATTGATTAGTGATTATGTTACGGGAGGTGTGGGTGGCCGGGGCGGAAGACGGACTGGCCTCAGTCATCTCCACAGGGCTAAATTTGGGTCCTCTGTTACCAGATCCAGCACATACTGACACTATCGCCAGCTGTCACCGGGCTCTCTGGATGATGAGAGAAACTAAAAAAGTGTTCTTGAAGTATAAACATGAAGGGAAATGTTTGAGAGCTTACAGTGTAGGGGGGGTCTCAAGCAAATTGGCACAACATGGAATTCAAGATGAATGATAAATTCTTAGATGTGGTGTACTCATGGACCACTAAATAATAATAATGATAAGGAATAAGAGGGATGGTTGATTATTAAATGTGCTGGTTGTGTTGGAGGTTCTGGCGTGGTGATGGACTGTTTCACCCCCAGGGTATTGGGCTGATCCCTTACTCGCTCTCTGAGTCTGTGCTGAGCCTGAAAAGTGGCTGTGATCAATACCTGCAGGCCCTTTCCACAGTGCCAGAGGGGTGTGTGTGTGTGCGTGTATATGCTGTGTCAGCATCCACTCAGGACTTCATCAAACACACCCCCCCATACCTCGACTCCACACGCACAAACACATAAAACGCCCACAGCAGCCAACGCCCCTCTCAAACAGTCGTTCATTTTCACTCTCCCCTTCTCACCCACCACCACTATCTCTCTCACACACACACACACTCCAACACACACACACAGAGTTCCATCACTTCACAGAACATTACTTGCATTCATTTCCTGCAGACTTACACCAACCCTAACCATAACTGCCTAACCTTAACCTTAACCCAAATCTTCACCCTTAAATTTTATGATTTACCTTATGGGCACTTGCATTGTGTCCCCATAAGGATGGCAAGTTCCCACAATGTGACTGTGTAAACAGATTTATGTCCCCACAACATGAGTAATACGCGTCCCCACCCCCTCACACACATACATAAATTCACGCCTCCTTCTTCCCATTCCACACCATCCCAACAAGGATGTTAAATACCATTCAAATGTCAGCCTGCCGTATTGATTGGAATGATAATTCTGAAAGGTACGAGAGATGGCTTGTTGATGCTAAGCAGGCGCGTGACGGCCCGAGCATCCTTCACTGTCACAAAGTTGCCATGTAAGGGTTCCCGGCTCCCCCGGCAGAATGTGGATGGTGGTTTACGTTAGACCACCGAGGCCGTGTGTTTCTGTCATTAATCATTGTCCTCACGGGCCGGTGACAGGCAGACCAGGATTCATGTCGAGAGAGATAGGGTCATTTTAAAACGCCCTCAGATCACAGCGGCTGTGTGCGAGTGTGTGTGCATGAATGTCAGACCAGAGGGTATGTTCATCACCAGGTGGTTTTGCTTTCTATGTCACGTTTGAGGAAAGAGATTCAACAATATGCCGCTTGCTTTATGATTGAAAGTGTGCTATCTTTTGTTATTGATTTGCTGCTAGTATTTTACCTTTTATGTGGAAATAGGCATTACTTCAGGGGAGATTTATAAAGGATCTGTTCACCCAGTGTAGAAAAAGACATGTTTTCCACTTACAGGCAATGGTGTAGCCATGCAGATGGTTTGTTTTATCTACTGCTGTTTTCAGACTTCTGATAGTCCAGTACAATGCAGGTGAATGGAATCTTATTTGTGGCTCTCAAAGCTCTGAAAAAAGACACTTGGAAGTGGTATCAATACTAAATAGTTTTCACTGGATCTACTTCCCGCTGAAGAAAATGTCCCTGTGAAAGCCTTTAATTTGTGCACTAGAATAAGCCTCAAAGTGGACATTTTACTGACACTCAAGAGTTTTTGTTGTGCAACAACAGTGATCATGTGAGTTTATTGCACACTGTGCAGGTTGGGTCTCATAGCATCTTTGAGTTTATGATATGAATTGGAGGCATCACCACTTCCACACCTTCGCCAAGTTTTCTAAGTGCCTACAAACTTCTTGTTTATTTCACTTTCATTCTTTTTGTTTGTGTTGTGTTTGTGTGTTTTCCCTAACCTTTATTCGTAAAGGGTGCTGACAAAGTGTCTTGCTAGCCATTGTAATTTCATGTCATATTCTGAAGGCGTGGTCCGTGGATGTGGATAGTAGCTGTAATGGTGTGAGAATTTGGTTTTGCGGTCTTTGGTCGTCAAAACTGTTTTGGTTTGATGACACACCACATAATTACAATTTTGCTGAATAGTATCGCTCTCATTTTCTTATTTTGAAAGTGTAAACAAAAACCTTGTTTGAGATTATATTGCAGTGTTCCGTTTTGGTCCAAGTGAATTCTGTTTTTATGTTAAAAGGAAGTGGATATGTATCAAGGCATATATTGAAAAATGCACATCCTTAATAGTCGACATTGACCCTCACCTGGCAGGTACCTCGATGTTGGAGATGGCATAGAAGTACTTGAGCAGGTTGTCTCTCTGGACATAGGTGCCTCCGAGGGCGGGCCTGAGAAGCCTCAACCTAAGGTTGGTGAAGGTGAAGAAGTCCCTCAATCCCTTCATACTTTCCATGCGAGTGTACAGGCTGTCCATGTTCTGTAGCCGTGGTCCCGCAAACACAGCAAAGCGCGCCCGCACCTCAAACTTCACGTTCTTTTCGTTCTTGGAGCCGACCCAGCGCGAGTACTGCTCAGTGCAGATGACCCTTGTGATGTTGGCGGGCGATAAGTCACGCACACGTTTGGGTGGCATGTTGAAGGCGTCCATGCAGTCGTCAGCGTAGAACTGGTAGGGCTGCCAGGAGCGTCCGTGATCCATGGACTTATCCATTACCATTATTGTAGGACGGCCATACTCAAAGGTGATCTGGATGTCGTCAGTGAGCTCCAGACTCTTGTTCCAGGCCATAGTGATGTTGGCCAGCAAGGGTTCTGGGTGGCGTCGCCATGTGACCGTCTGCCAGTAGGTGATTAAGCCATTTCGTTCACGGTCCTGCATCAGCTGAGGAGGATGGGCCAAGTCTGGATTAGAGGCATCACACTCATCACTGCACAGGTATGGATTCTCCTAAAAGAGAGATGAAGACAGAGCGGTCAGGGTTTGAGAATGAATCTAATCATATGCACCGTAAGTCAAAGAGTCAGGGACAGATTTACCCATCGAGGGCCCTGAGGACAAAGTTAAGCTTTGGCCTTCAGCTCCCAGGTCCCCCCACTCTTTGTACATAGTGTGTGAGTCCTGTTGTGTTGATGTATAGAGCATAAAGCAGACTACACAGTTTTGTCATATTTTGCCCAGAATCCCACAAACCAACAAGTACTCCAATGACAGAATATGGACTGGCCCCAGGTTTGGTTGTTGTTAGTTAGTGGTAAATTTAGTGAACATAATATTATATAAACATAACATGAACTGGTATAATGGCGTTAAAGCCACATTTTGACACAAGATTGGTTAAAAAAGCAAGAGCCACCTTGTTGCCCGTATTATTTCAGTTTGTAATGTGCTTTGATGGTGCATAAAATTGCAATTAGTCAAAGTACTGTCAAGTAATTGCCACACAGTGAACATGGGGCCTTCGGGGTCCCTGGGGCAGTTGCCTGCTTTGCCCATTTGGTGATCCACCGTGACACAGACCCTGTCAGAATGTAATCTCAGCTAAAACGTCTCAATTGATGAAGCAACAAAAAGTCTTGCAGCAAAATGTTTAGTTCAATGTCCCAATCTTCTACAGCTAAAATATGGATGTTCCCCTTTATATAGCCATTTATCAGCACTTCAACTTTTTCTACTGTATCAGTGACTCTCCACAAACACATTCATGTCGTTCCCACAAAGGGTGCTGTGTATCTAAATGAGGAGTGCCTTCAACTCCTCGCCAAGAGGGACAGAGAGCTTAAAAGTAAACTTGCCAAACAACACAACAGGAAGTGTGAAGGTCAAGAGGATCGTGCATCATCACTGTCTTTGCATAGACAGCAGAGTGCCGCTGCACTTTTAACTCCAGCGAATTGATCCTCCTCTTCTAGTGATGCCAAGACTTTCAAGCCGTGGTGGCCTCTCTACAGAACTGAGAAGTCAACGGGATTATTCACACTCCTCACAGAGGAGAAGGGGCCTCTTTCTACCTGCACTAAGAGAAGCCTTTCACTCTCTGTTCGCAGATTTCAGGCCGCTCATCGTCCTTTTCTACCACAAAGATAAATTCATTATCTATTCATTTCCACGTTACAAAAAATGTCACGTCCATACCTCCCGTGTGACCTGCATGGAGAGTTTTCACAGCCCTCCGCCGTACTTCAGGTAACTTTCTAAATTTCCAGTTCCCAGAGTCCCTAATTCCACCGTCACTGGCTCGTCATATTGAGACATTTGCAGACGTTTCAGTCAAATTGATGCAGCTTACTGTTGTAAGCCAGTTGTCTGACATCCTCATCACCACAGAAGTTAAATATTTGCACAAAGAAATCCCAGAGATACTCGCAGTCATCTCTCCCGGTGCTTAATTTGCAAAATGCAGCTGTAACGCTGTTTACATTGTATCACATTCAGACGCCTTCACATGCCCCCAGGATGTACTAATTAGACTGACAAGGGGCTATTATTTTCTCCGATATTGAGTCAAACAGTCAATCAATGGATCAAAGCGGTCATTATTTGTACCATTTGCCCAAGTATTCATCATACACAGCCACTGGCTTATTTTGTAGTACTTTAATGTACACATTTGTAGCATTACTTGAAAATCCAAGTCCCAAAGTTGTGTAACAGATTAATTTAATTTTCCCCCAAAAAATTCCCAGCAGTTTTCTGCTGTTACGTTTTATTTAGGTTAAGGATTAGCCGCTGATGCCTGTGACACTCAACAGTGTCTCCACTCCTGTTTTCCACACTTGCAGTGACTGACTACATTTTATAGCCAATGCTATCTTTCTTTTATTTAATGGGAATTCAATAGTCTTTCAGAATTTTACTGCATCCTGCTTAACAAGCTCTTGAAGGAGTGCAGAGTATGTCTTAAAATATCCTCCTTTTTTTTTCCTTCCACCTCCACCTCCTCTTCCTCTCCATCCTCTCCCCTTTCTTCTTTGTTTTGTTCCTTTTATTATTTTAACTCTTTGGTGTAATCAGTACTTCCAGTTGTAGTGATTAAAAATGCAGCCAGCTCATCTTAAAATGCTGTTTGGTGATGAGGTAATGGAAAATATGTTGACAACAGTAACTACAGATGAAAAAAAGCAGATTTACTTGAGTGATTATTTTGGAATATTTTTAGATATTTGAATAATATATCACAAAGAACAAATGACAAACAGTGGTGAGAGGAAAAGTAGACGAAGACTCAAATCTGACCCACAGTGACATCAAATGTTTCCTTAAGCAAGGCACTAAAACTTTAAAATTTGACCTGCATGTGACAAACGAGTCAGTGACAGAAGCTTGTTTGTAATTCATACTGTTCGTACATCCTCATCTTTTAGAAAAATTACTATAATTTGTTTCTGCATCAAACAAATCCTGTTTGACTTTGTCGTCGGTGTGACCTTGTCGAGCGCTGGGCCCTTATTTATCACACATTTTAAGAATTACACCCAAGGATGCTCGAAACAGCCAATTTAGGAGTAAAAAAGTTGTTGGATGAAAACAACTCACTTCTACAAAAGAGCGAAGACCTCCAGGAGCTCCCAAGTATGTATGCTCAGAGCAGAAAGAGCCAATCAGACGTGAGGATTTACCTTACATCTGCCCCTTGTGTTTGTATGTGATTTTCATTTACGTTCATTTTATTTGTGGGAAATTCGTAATATCTGTAGTGCACAAAAACAAAATTAATGCCATCTTTATTCTTGTTCTTTGCACTCCTGTAAACTCAAGAACAATGTTCAAATCAATAGCTAATATTGGGCCAAAACTGTCCTGTTCTGAATCACACATATTTCTTCAGCTTTTAGAAGATATCTGCTAATGTCTGTCTCATCTAAGATCTGTCTTATCCAACTTAAGAGACCTCAGGAGCTCTCTTAAATTAAAGAATCTTGAAGTCCTAAGAAGTCTGATGAATAGCTTTTGTTCTAAATGTTCATAAGTCACTTTTTTCTTTCACTTAAATCCCCAATTTCACATTTAGCAGTTTGATGGTAATACACCTGATTAATGTGCCTTTCCTACAGTCATTTCTAACCATATATAACATAAAACTCAAGGAGAATCACAGAAAGACACGTCTTAATGCAGGGAAACATAAAATGAAATGCTTCATGCAGATTCATGCTTACTTTGATTTGAGTGATGCGTAAAATTACTCTGCAATATTACAGCTTACTAAGCTGTTTATCAAATTACAGCGGCCGTATGACTAAGATACTGAATTTACACTGAGAACGTGAATTAACCAAACTGAGGGAACACGGATAAAATGTAAAGGTGGTAAATAGTTTCATCCTTGATGGCGGCTGTAGTCAGCAGGAGGCTTTAGCACGTGCAAACCAACGCACAATCACACGTGAGGACTGAGGTGCAAGTTGTATTTAGCCATATTTTGCGTGGAGTGACTGTAACATACTGAGCATGCAGATGGAAAGTGGACGTTTCTGTGGATGTTTGAATACTTTTCCATTTGGAGTCCGTTGCGACTAACATGAATTCAAGCTGAGCAAACTTCCTACAGCCACCTTTCACGCCTACAAAGGCTGATTGTTCAATACTCAAAGGATTTTGGGTGAAATATCACTTCAAACAGCACTTTCTTCTGTATGATGTAAGCTCCAACGCGAAAGCAATACTGCATAATATCGATGTACTGTGCAAGCAGAGATCGTGTGTCACCGCTTCTTTCCAGACTTTTTCACGTCTGTTGCCAAGAAGCTGCATCCGCCGACAGTTCTGCCTTTTGAATAAAGTCATTGGACTGTACCGAGGGAAAGTGAGCAGTCAGTCAAATCCACTGTACTGGTCTAATAACAAAAGCAAAAGTTACAATCCTGCGAGGCCGAGATTATAAATCATGTGATTTATGGTGACAACGCAGAGTGGGAAAACTCCAAACATAAGCAAACGCTGAGCCGGTGCTGAGGGAAGCTGTGCGGCACAGAAGACCATACAGGATGATAATGTATGAGAAGACGCAGCAGTGAAACTACAGTATCTGTACACCAAAAAACTGCTGATAATCTATCTCTCTCTCTTCTCACTGGAACGACACAGCGGCATTGTTATCTATCTGATAACCCAATTATCTCCCTTGCACTGACTCAGATGGTGATCACTGTCAGCGCAAACACATTTAAGATGATAATCTGCAACGCTCATAAACTGCAACCGGAAAAGGTAATTAGAATTAGATGAAGGCGTTTAGAGTGAAAGTCAGTCGCTCCTTTTAGTGGAAAGCTACTTTGTGCTGTGGCGGCCCAGCTGCTGTCGTAGCCCTCCATTAGCACACCTCATGACCTTATTCCAGACACACGTTTAGACACGCAGGAGTGGATTAGTCTGCTGTTGTTCTCGGGATGACCCACGACCCACAAATCCTATTGGAAATGATCGCACTGTCACACTGTCCCAGATACAATGCATAAAACTCCACACAGGGTAGCTCCTTGTGTGCAGGATAATCCACTAACTAGACAAAAAGCAGTGATCAATACATTTTTTTTTAACATCTTGTTGTCTCTTTGTCGTTTTTGAGTGCAAAAAGCTGCACGCTGCTGTTCATCAGTCTGCTCTGACCTCTCCGAGCCCATTAGGATTAGCTACAGTAGAGGTGATATGTACTGTAATATACACTGGAAGATTTTTTTTTTTTTTTTTATCCAGCCACAAGAGACTTACGCGAGGTTATGTTTAAGCCCTTTGTGTGCCTTGTCCTCCTTATCCCACTCTGCCTCCTGCCACTACTCTGCCCTGGCCCAGTATATATCTATGCCAGGATACACACACCCACGAAAACCCGCAAACACACTCTCACACAAACACACACATACATACACACACACAGATCCCGGCCAACTGCTGCGGCAGGTGGCCCGCACTGCTAAGCCCCTCCAGCAATTATCCTCGCTGGGATCCTGTCTCCACGACAACAGCCGCCGCGGTGCCCCTGCCGATGAGTGACTTCCTTGTTTTCGCTTGTGGGATAACAATGCGATTCGGAACACTCGTTAATGACTCCTCGAGTGCTAAAGTTTGCCTCACGCTGCAGCTACGAGGGCTGATTGCGAAACTTAAAAAAAAAAAAAAATTAGATAAAAAGACCTCCAAAGATTTCATCTTACACGAGCATCAGTTTAGAAGTGAGTTACGTCGGCGCTTGAACGCAGCTGCATCACTAGCTGCCTGCAGAAACAGTAAGCTGCCGCTATGCATTGCCACAGAAATAAAGCATGAAGATAACTGTGCATCTCTGCATGCCCCCCCCCACCCTTCCCTCGCTTTTATGACCATTTGTGTCCCCCTCAAAATATTTTCTGTCACCGCCTTGCCCTCTCTCTCCTCTTTATGTCTTCCTCCACTTATAGGAGTTTCTAAGTTATATTGCTAGCAAGGGGAATAAAAGTAGGGAGACACTCTCAGAGAACACAATTTATTTTGTTTTGGAGAAACATCAAATGAAATGACCTTCCCATTAAAAAGGCCACAGAGGGGAAGAGAAAGGGATATTGCTTTTTCACTTATAACGTTAATCTTTTATTTTGTTGGAGGTTTTTCCATCATACTGGAGATTCCTGTTACCTCGAGTGAAGACGGTATACATTCATGAGTCTGGATGTGTGTGTGAAATACATGTATAAAATCATATACCTGCATTTCACTTTAATTACCTGAAACAGTGATTATTCGCTCGCTGTAAAATGTCTCGCCAAGTACCAGACAGCAGTCGGCAAGTGTAAATGTGTCTTAGGTGTGTGTGTTTGCGTGGGCGGGTGTTGTTTATGTCTGTGTGTGTGTGCGTGCGTGCAAGCAAAAGTAAATGTTTACTGTAGGCATGTGTGATTGTGCTGGAGGAGGAGAGAAGAAGGACGGAGCAGGGACACCATGCTGCTCCAAAGCAGCGGCAGAGCTCGTCCAGCTCAGATCACCACAGTCGGACCAGGACGAGTTATATTAGGAAGTCATCTAAGAGTCCAGGCAATACTGAGAGCAGACACGCTGAAAGAACAGAATATCAGGGAGAGTTTTCTTGAAGTGCACTGATGAGGTGAATTCAGGTAAAAGCTATTATCTTTTATTGATGTCTGTTATTAAATCTAAACCAATCATGAAGGAGGAGATGTAGATAAAAAGAGGCAGACAAGCTGGAAAAGGATTTTCAGCTTTGAGCTGACTGAGTCTGGGATTGTGCAACACAGATCTTTACATTATTTTGTACTTTCGGTGTAGGGTTGCAGCGGTATACTGGTTTCATGGTATACTGTGGTTTCCATGTACATTGGCTTATGTATGGTATTGAATTCTACCATATCAGTATCATTTCAATTCTTCGAGTTTATATAAAGTTTCATGTTAGTCAGGATGTAATATTTTGTGAAATTATAATAAAGCAAATAAACCAAAACCCCCTTCTGTTTTTATTCTTTGAAGGGTCATTGTAACTGACAATTGTAGTACTAACCGTGTAATACTATATACCGTGATATTTTCTGAGATTATCTGGAAAATATACTGTCGCAACTCCACTCCAGTGTTTCTTAAAGAGTTGGACTTAAAAAATGATCACAATCGACGCAGCAGAACCAGAGATACCGTCTTTTTTCTTCTTCTTTTTTATAGTTTTTGTTCTTCTTCCTTGCTAAAACTCGCTGCCTGCATTACCCACAATGCAACTCGACCACAGGCAGTTCAAACAGAGGTTCAGTTGTGTTATGCAAGCAGAGGCTAATGTAGCCACATGACGAGGAGCAGGCTACAGAGGGCTTGTAACCTCTCCTCTGTCTGACTCCACACCCCCAGATTTCACTTTCAAACCTGTAGTCTTCAGACCTCACGCAGCTCCCTCTGGAGCCACAGGAGGCTTTATGCAGCTTCTTTCACATATGTAGTAGTACTCCCCAAGACCTGTAAACAGACTTTGATGTACAAAACCAGCTTATTTCCCTTTTAATTGAGGAGCTGTGTTGGAGGGATGTTCTGTTGCTCGTCAGCGTGGGTGATGTTATCATATTTACCCCTTCTTTATGACCTTATCCGTATCAGTTCTGTGGTGCTGGTTTTTAGGAAATGCAGATTCCAGGAAGGACAGTGTCAATTAGAGCAAGGATCACGTGTCTCCTACAGATTTTCCAGAAAGTTCCATAAAGAAAGGCAAATCAACAGAAATCAAACATTTGTCTTTGAGTCTGACTGAAAGTAAACACTGAAGCATCTCTTTAGAAATCCTTGTATACGAGAGGATCTCTGCTGGTTTCAAGTTTTTTGGAAAGTTGCGGGAGACTCGTGCTCTTTGCCCCAAAGATTGTTGTTTTTGCTATCTACATTTCTGCTATGCTTCCGAAATTTGGGGAATTGTATGGTACGAACAATCTTAATAGCAGCAAAGAGTGCGAGTCTCCGACAGCTTTCCACACAACAGAAATCATCTCAAATACTTCTGCAGTCGCTTCCAGGGGACTTCTTTCTGTCTGTGTTTTTGAGATGGATTCTGTTGCATCGAAGTTTTGTTGGAAAGCAAAGAGGCTCGCGCTCCTCATCCCTTACAAGTCTCGACAACAGAGGATGGTGGTAGGTAAAATTCTAACGTGAGCAATAATTGTAAGAGACACAAATATGATAATGACAACCAAGTTCATAAATTCCCCTTTAAATCATCCCTCTGATGTTGTGGCCGGTCTCTCTCTTACAGACAAACACTGGCTCTGTCGTCTCTATGGTCTCCAAACAGCCATCAGTCCTGAGATCCTGACTGCTAAGACAAGGCGGTTTGCTAAGTTCACCTCGGGCTGTCTAAGCCCCTGCAGCCAATCCCTCTTAGTATCACCTCGGCGAGGGATAAATCTCACTTATAACCATCCCCCCGTTCTGCCAACACATCTAAACACACTCTGATCACTTTCAACTGTGTCCTAATGGGAAAGCAAGCCATGCCATTACATCACTCCACCCTCCCCCGCCTCCCGTGTTCGTACAGTCGCTCGTTCTGTCGCTCTCTTCAGCTGCCTGTTTCTTTCTCTCTGTTCCCTTCGTTAATTATGCCCCGCACTGTCAAACCTGCTCATGCTGCGACCAAATTCACCTCTGAGGGTGTATTATTAGGACACCGGCCACCTGGGCTCGATTTCTACCCCAGGGAGGTGCATCAGGGATGGCCCACCGCTGGGTGTGGGTGGCCCTTTTGCATGGCCTTGATGGCCTACTGCTGGGCAGGGCAGGCCAGCCGGGCCTGGCAGGGCTACACTGGGCAGGGAGTATGAAGCATGGCCATAGGCCCAGTCTGGGAAGCACTGATCCACGCTACCAGCTGCCATCTTCCTCCCCTTCCTGCATGCTCCCCTTCCGCTGCTGCGCGGCTTCTCTCTCTTCTCATGTCTATTTTTAGAGCTGGCTGATTTCTACCTTCTAAAATGGGCATATGTGTTGTGGAACAGGAAGGTGTGTTGTTGTTTTTTTTTTTTGTCTTTCGAAGACATACTACTGTGCGTGGTCGGCTGAGCCGTGCACGTTTCACACACCGCTGCCGGTCCCCGTTAACGGCGCGGCAAACTGTACATTCTTATACACATGCACGCATTCCCATTTGCATTCGGCTGCTCTCTGTTCTCGGCCCCGAGAGAGATGGTTGATTGAAGGTTTCGGTTCAAAACCAAAAAAAACTAAATAACAAACAACAGCACGGCGAGACCTTTTTGAATGCAGCATCTTCATATCGACACTGTGTGTACTACTGTGGAACTGTGGTCTGATTTCATCTTTCTGCTTAGCTAAGCTTGGATCTTCCTCACCTCTCCCTCATCATTAGCTATCCCCCTTCTGCAACACACTGCCTAACCCCCCTGAAACCTCCTTACTCCATCATCCTCAACTGCAAGCTAAGACTCCATAGCAGCTATCATACGGAGAAACTACAAAGAAACTACTGAAGCTCCTAACACAGCACTAGTGACAGTAGCATCTTTGTCAAAGTGCTGGAAGCCCGTCATGTTGAAAGAAGCCAACATGCTGGCCTGTTTGGCTGAGGAGAAAGGATGCTGTATTCCCAGAAAACAAGAGAGATAAATAGAGTGGAAAAAACGCATCCCTGTGGAGATGGAGGGACCAAAAACTACTGTAAACCAATGCAAGCAGGGGAAGCTACAGCATGCCTCAACATCAAACCCCCCCCAAAAAAGTGAACTCTCCCATAGTTTTTAGGAACAGTCTGGAGCGCTCATAGGGTGAGAGACGGGGGGAAAAAAAATATTTTGCATCTTCCGCAGTATGTCTCAAGTCTTATTAAGGATGAGCAGCTCTGCGCACTGGGTGATGCAGTGTTTTTTTTTTTTTTTTTTTTTTTTTCCAGTGCCCTGACTTTCCCTTGACTTGTGGGATTGCTGAATGAGTGAATGTAAATGTACACCAATTAGATAAGAAACTGGCTTTTCTGTAAAGCTGCCAAATCCGGGGGCAAAAGGAAGAGTGAAACAAAAAAAAAAGCGGCTTGCCTGAAAATAAATGATCTGTATACCAATAACCCTCAACTGATACTCAGTTGGCAGGTCCAAAAGAAAGACAGGGGAGAAGTAATGGTCTTGATTGCCTGCTGAAGTGAGTATAGATTGAGTAAATCTCCATAAGGAGTACATAATGTGTAGATGCTCAGTGATTCTTACGCCAGAATCCCTCATTTCTGTGAGATAAATGCAAAAATATGGATTATTACATACCTGAAAAGCAACTTCTCTTGCTCATCAGGACCCCAACAGCCAAAAATGTGTTAAATAATCTGCTAGTTAGAAGTAAACTTACTCTGCTCCCTCATTATGGTGGAATTTGAGTCTGGCATTCCTCGCTTGTTTAGAAAACTTTCATCCTCACCCTCTAAATCCCCCGGCCAGTGCACTCAGGGGCCTGCTACAATCCCCACGGCCCCAGATGACCTGAGAAGAACCAGAACTTTCCGCCGTAAAGACCCCGTCCGATGCAAAAGTGCTGACTAAGACCAGGCTCCTTCCTGTCCCGCCCTGCGCCCCTCTCTTTCCTCCTCTCTCAGCAGCCGAGCAGCGCACTCATGGATCCGTGGGATGGAGCGACGCTGGCCAGCCCTTGTAAGGAAGCCCATTAAGGAGCCCATCAATATTTCATCATTGCTCACTCAGAAACATAGAAGTTTCCAGGCCAGGGCCATTAGGGGGCAGACGTCAATACGTTATGGCAGCGAGCGTTTCTCTTCACTCCCCCCCCCCACCCGCCCTCCGCCTCTTCCTCTTGCCTCTGTCCGTCTCCCGTCTCAAGACAAGTCATCGGAGAAGCTTTCTCAAGACGACAGTGGTTTCCGCTTCTTCTACATTAAACAAATCATTAACCATTAGGTATCCGAGGAGCACAATAATCTTTCCTGCTCCTGTCAGATGACCCCCGAGTACTGTTGTTAGTGTCAGTGAGAGGAAGGGAGCGGGACTGTTGTGGAGGGTGGTTTGTAAAAAAAAAAAAAAAAAAAAGTAACACATCTCCATTCACACAGAACACTGACTCCTAATTAACAGCATGACATGATTGTATGATGTGATGTAGACGCTCTCTAGAACACGTTTTGTGAGATTTTGACTCATGGCTGTTGAGTCGGGTCTGGCGCCTTCAATACTGGCCAAGTCGGTGAGTGGACGCTCGGTGGCAGTGGGGCAATCATCAAGAGGAGGAACTTGCTGGCTCTCTCACACACACACACACACACACACACACACATACACAGTGAGTCAAATCCTATGAGTCAGATATAAAACTTTCCACTGAAGAGGCAAGAGGCAAGTTTAATTGCAGTCTTCTTAGGATTACAATGATTTTATAACCCTTATTTCAAATTATTACACTTGCATTAGCCGGGATGGGAACTAGCCTGCAGGCTAAAGTGCGTTAAATATTGCTGTGGCAGACATTTTAACGAGTTTTCCTCCAGCTCACCCTTCAGTGTCCTTGGAACTAAAAAGGTCCCGCTATAAGCGTTTTACCCAGGGAAATGTGAGGTCTTCTGGAAGCCCAAATCAAACCGGATCCCAGGCTGCCAAGTCCATGCTAATGTAAACAACACCTCCGGACCTCTCTGAGGGAGGTCGAGCCATGCCAAGTCATTGCATTTACATTGTGTCATCCCTTTTAGGTCCCTATAGCTTTTATAGTGTGAATGCTGCTCTGACTTTGGACCAGTTATTACTTGTAACTGTTGTCACTGTTCAGCTTAACTGCATGACCCTGTGATCTTGTCCAAATTTCCAAATTAAAATGTTAATTAATTTTTAAGTGTGCTTTTTACTCTTGTAACTATATTTAAACTATAGTGTATAAGGTTTTCTGCAGGTGTGGCGCACGTGTTTGCATGTGTACACTCTGCACAGTTTAAAGTTATTAACAAAAGTAGAAAAAAGTGCCGACATGAACTCACCAGAGTGCAGAACCTCTCGGGCGGGTTTCCACACGTGATTCCGGGCGGATCCACCTTGATCCGCATGTAGTCTTTCATGGACGCGGGTTTCGGCTGGCACGCGTACTGCTCCCACACCGAGCCCTCATCCGTGCTCACCAGGGACTTGCACAGTTCGTACTGGCCCAGAGTGGAGGCCAAGCAGTGCAGCAGCAGCAGAAACACGGCCTGGAGGAGCATGGCAGGCTGGGGGGTGTTTGGAGCGGGGTCCGGCGCAGGGTGAGGGGGCCACGGAGCTCAGAGGAGAGGTGAAGCGCATGGAGCGGCGATCATAAGGAAACAGTGGACATCCCGACCACCATACTGCTGTACTGTGAATGGTGAGGTGCAGATAAATTGACACAACTCGCCTCCAGGCTGATGGCTGACAGGAGAACACTGTATCGGCAACTTGCTCAGTGTCTCTTCACAAATATTGACGGCCCCCAGAGAGGCGAGAGAGGGACGCTTTCTTGTTTTGACGGCTGACTTCCTGAGGAAGATGGGCGGTGGGTGGAGAGGCGGATAATGTGACAGAGATTAATCTCGGCATACACTTTAACCATAGTGTTGCTGGGAGTCGGGGTGTTATCGCGCATCCATGTCTCAGAGAGCGGTGTCCTGCGGGGAAACGGTGCAGCTGGTCGGGGAGGCTGAAGGAGAAGTCGCTGCGTCTTCAGGTATATCCATTGGACGTTTTGCACTGGCCGAGCTCCTCTGATTGTCCTGGGGCGAAATGAGGACAAACGCGGGAGAAGCAGGGAGTTAGTGTGATGTGACACATCCTCATCACTCCATCACATCTTTAATCTCACTGTAAATGCAGGGATATACTTGTGATCTTTTTAGAGCTCAGCTTGAGATGAAATCTGTCCTGCATGCTGTTTATCTTTTGCCTGAATAAAAGTTTAATGTCAGTCTTTGAAATATACATGTGGACGGCCGGGTTGCGTTCTTATTTCGTGGTATAATTAACTCCTTAATTATGCTGTAGTAATTGGTAATTTAGTTCGGAAAGTGGAGAAAAAAACATCCCATTTACGAGGAGAACTTTTAAGTGGATGTGTGGCACACCACATTGGTTACAAGGCGGGCAAGTTTGGCCAAACCCGCCTCTGATCTGCGGAGTTTTCGGCGCTGTTTAGCGCAAAGAGCTGCACATGAAAAACGCGCTGAAAGGCGCCGTACTGTGTGGAAAAGCCTGTGCGTAAAAACACGTGCTGCTGCCGGGTGCTGCCTGTGAGATGTCATTGCTCCTACAGCTCTCCAGCGTTGGAGATGGAGAGCAGGCTACAGATGGACTTTTTTAATAATTGCACTGCAAGAAATATCCATCAGAAAGACACGTGTAATTGCATGTTTCACGTATTTTCTTAAAATATGCCAAAAAAGGCGCAAAAGGGGAGATGATTATACTCACAAATGTTTAGAAAGTGTTCTTGAATCAACTGTCATTTTCTCGGGAGTTGGTGATTTATAGGCCTTCTCATTATTCTGTCTGACTTCAGCATGCTGTCATTAATTTCATAATGAACTTTAAGCCAAACAAACTGTTCTGGAAGTAGTTATTGCCCGATTTATGCACTTATTTTAACTGTAACTCGATTTTAAAGTGAATATATGAATACATGAATAAATATGGTTGACATTTTTTGCAGCGTGCCCTCATTGATCATAATCCGACTGTCACCCCGCACTGACAGAAGCCTGCTCCTTGCACAGCCTATCCCACACAAACCCTGTGGACTCTTGACTTAGTTCAGCTGTCAAGTGAAGTCGCCAAAGCTATTTCCCGACACTGACAGTCTTGCAGGGGTGTGTCAGTTTCTTCAGTAGTGCATCCCACCGCGCAGCATCGCTCACACTCTACGGATATTGCATATTCTCACACTAACGCATTGGTCTGCCTGGTCTAAAACAGTGTAAATTCAGCTGAAAGTGCTCTCACCCCTCTCTGGTTATCCTGGAGTGGTCCGGGTATATTGTGTGCAACTCAGAGCAGCTTCTCGGTGCAGACTTCAAAGAGCTAAATCGCCAAATGCATCATGGTGTGAGATTGTATCAGATACTTACTTCTAACGTGCATCCGTGAGACAGGTCAGCACTTCGCGTGGCGCTGGAGTACGTGCACGTCCCCCCTCTCTCTTTGGGCAAAAAAAAAAGAGATGCCCCCCGATCATCCGCTGTCACTCGCTCCCCGCCGCGGTCCTCACTGTACTCCCGTTACCCGCCTGCACGGCTCGCTGTTTGTTTTTGCCTTCTGCCGGATACTTTTTGATCACACCGTGGATGGCTGCGCACGCTAGATCGGCGTCCTAGATCTAGAAACGGCTGGGAAAAGAGGACTGAAATCCAGCGTCAAGGAGTATCAAAAGTATAAAATATTGACTTTGAGGAAAGGCTTTGTGCCCGCCCTTCTTCCCCCCCCCCTCCTCCTCCTCTTCCCACTTCTTTGCAAGCTCGGGTTTACCCGGGCTGCTCAAGGGCAGAAAGAAAGAGAGAAAAAAAGGCTTTATGGAAAATATCAGCCTCCCTCCTTCTCCTCCTCCTCCTCCTCCCTCCGTCCCTCTCTCTCTCTCTCTCTCTCTCTCTCTCTCTCTCTCCCTCACTCAGTTAATGCCCAGGCTAAATCCTTTTACCATCACTTTCAATCACTATCTGAGCTTTTATCTGCTCCAGCCCTGCTGCCAGAACCGGGGCGGTGCAACTTCCCCTCTCCGCTCCTGCTCCAAACTGTCCCCCGCCAGGTCCGGTCTGCACCCCGCTCGGCTTAAAGGACCAGCGTGGAAACGGGGACCCGGTGTGACAGTGCATTCGCCCTTAAACTGTCCAGATGTGTCAAAAAATGACGCACTGTGCACACTGTTTACTCTGGGGGTGAAGTCGCACTTGTCCCTGCATCAAAAAAATCATATTTCTTTCACACTCCGTATGGGACTTGCAGTGAATGTATAGTGATCTTATCCCACTTTATTGTATTATTTATCTGCCAGAATGCTGCCATACAACTTTCCCCATAAGATCTTTCAGATGTTAACTTTTTGCTGTGCTTTCTCCAGCCTGCAGTGTATGTAATATTAATTTTCTATAGGATTATCATGCAGGATTATCACTGGATCTGAACTGGTGGTTCAAAATGCAGTGCTGTGTAATGGATCCATCCTGCAGCAGAGTGGTGCTGTCCATGGTGCTGTCTGTGGTGCTGTCTGTGGTGCTGTCCATGGGACTGTCTGTGGTGCTGTCCGTGGTGCTGTCTGTGGTGCTGTCTGTGATGCTGTCCGTGGTGCTGTCCGTAGTGCTGTCCATGTTACTGTCCGTGGTGCTGTCCGTGGTGCTGTCCGTGGTGCTGTCCATGTTACTGTCGGTGGTGCTGTCTGTGGTGCTGTCCGTGGCACTGTCTGTGGTGCTGTCTGTGGTGCTGTCTGTGGTGCTGTCCATGTTACTGTCTGTGGTGCTGTCTGTGGTGATGTCCATGGTGCTGTCCGTGGTGCTGTCCGTGGTGCTGTCTGTTGACAACGTTGATATTTCTTCTTAGGATTTCCATGGTTTTCTAGTCTTTGGTGTTGCACAACTATGCGAGCTATGGGGCAATTCAGTGGTTTGCAAGACAGGACAGGAAAGCAGAAAACACTTCTGCCAAACAGCGTTTGTGTTTGTTTATATATGTTCCTTTAAAGGGACACGCCGCTGATTTTATGCATGAAGTTTACTCATCAGAGGGGTTACTACTCACTCTGTAAAGTTAGTTGCGTAATATCTTCTGTAGCTCTGGAGGGAGTTTTTAACACACTTTTTTTTTTTTTTTTAACAGAAACCCCTCTTTACAAGCTGGAGGTGTCTGGTTTTAGCAAAGTCGGCATTAAACAGGCAGACAGGAGTCTAAAGAAAGACTCAGTTGAATTGAACTATGGGAAATGTAGGCTTTAACATTCTTTTGGACCTTGACCTATACTAAATAGTAAAAGTCAGAATGTTGTGGCCTCTGCTGCTTTGATTTTAAAAGTCGTTTAACCCCCCTGGACATCTCGTTTTGTTGACCTCCAGTCGTTCAACTTCTCACCTTACTGTAGTGATGTCGAAGTGTACTCCAAGACCCGTCAGTGCACTGTGACATCACTGTTGGGTGTGGTTACAGATCCACACAGCTGGGTGTGGTCAGAGCTTAAACAGGACGCTCTGAAGCTTTCAACATTAGGCTGTTTTTCAGTTTGCTGTTTACAGCTTTCAGTTACTCTTTAATCTGTCTCTTGTGAGTACCGACTTCATGGAAGTGTACTAAATTGCTGAAGTACCCTTTTAATCTTGGCAACCAGGTTTTTATGAATAATTTCAACTCTTCAGGTCTCTGGAAATAACCTGTTGACAAGACCACCAAGCTGGTGACAAGGGTTCATAAGTAGACATTTCATTATTTTAGGGGGTCACCAGCCTAAAAAGTTGAGAAGCACAGTGGTACAACCCAAAAAAGTTAGGACTCTGTGATTAAAAACAGAATGCAGTCATTTACTATATTTACCGACAAAGGTTTGATGAAGTGGTCCTGAGCCCATGTAGTCATATCCTTTATCCAATCATGTGTTCACAAAGTGGTGAACCTCGCTCCATCTTTCCAGGATGCCCCTTTCATACCCAATCATGATACTATCACCTGTTACCAGTGAGCCTTTTTACCTGTGGAATGTTCCAAACAGGTGTTTTTGGAGCGTTCCTCAACTTTCTCAGTCTTTATTTGCTCCTGTCCCAACTTCACATCAAATTCAGAATGAGCAGATATTTACAAAAATCAATGCAGCTGATGAGGGAAAACATTAAATATATTGTTTTTGTGCTGTTTTCAATTCAGTATATGGCTAAAAGGATTAGCAAGTTATCACATCCTGTTTTTTATGTTTTAGCATCCCAAATTTTTTGGAATCAGACTTGCATTTGGTGAAAGAAATGTCAGTTTAAACAATCCCTCTTTCTGCCATGGACCCGCTGCACCATCCTCAAGAACCCCAAAGGTCCTTGCACCTAATTTTGGAAACCACTGAAGTAACTCACACTCTGTACTGCCAACACAGGAACAGATGTGTATAATCACTTCACAGCGAGCCGGGACACTGTAATTCACGCGGCAGAGGTGAATGACATGCAGTTGGGCTTACATAATTCACACCTCTGGTCACATTTTAGGGCAGCAGAAGAAGAAAGGGGCCAAAAGACAAAGGGGACAGAGGGTGAAAGACATGGAGGAAATTATGAACCTCTGTATGGAACACCAGCAGTAGACCCAGGGTAGGATCGATAGCTTGTCCTTGCAGGGCCTTCCCTCTCTCTCACATCTTTGAGATGATTAACCCTTTTTGTACTGGTCAGGCGTTTCACAGGAGAGGACCATCTTTTTCACAGCGCTGTGAACAGGGCCAGACTGAAAGACAAATTCCCCCCCTCTGGGATCAATAGAGCATCACAAATATGGCATTCGCTGCTATAACAGGCTCTTGATATAGAATAACACAGACCTTTAATCGACGCTGCGCCAGGGCAAAGGGAAAAAAAAAAAGGGGGCCTGCTGCATTTGACAAACAGCCTCTGAGTCAAAGATGAAACACAAGCTACGTGGCATTTGTTAGAGGTTGGGAAAAAAATGTAGCAGCCCATATTTCACTTTCTGCATTAGACTTTCAAAGGTTATCAGATTTCACTGGTAAAAATGCAAGACCTTGTGTTACAAACTCCTGTTTTTCCTTCTTCTTACTTGTTTGGTGTAAAGCAGAGGTTCGCCGGTGATTCAGCGACGGTCAGAGAGTGTCAGCCGTGCTGGAAACATGACTTAGTATGATTAAGCTCCAAACGTTTATTTCACAAATGGGTAAGGATTACTTGTGTAGGCAGTGAAGCTGATTGCAGTTGGCTCCAGCCTCTGTGATTTACTGTTGTGTGCTTTTATCAAAGCATCACCATCATATTTAGCCAACTCCACTTTTCCTACATCTATATCTGCTTTTACACTTTACCAAATTCACTGAATCTGCATCAATAACCTGATAGAAATGTCAACCCTCAACATGATGAATGAGTGATATTGTTATTTTGGAATTCAATTATGTCTAACTAAATAAGAGCATCAATAACAATAGAACAGCCTGTCCTGGATAATAGACCTGTACACACTACACTGTGAAGCACAACAGGGCATAGCTGCATTCATTTCCTGCAACAGTATTAGCGACTTGACCATGCTGTGTAAAATTAGACAACCCTTTGAAAACTGAGTCAATTCTGAACGGGCTGCATGTGAGTATTATATAATTTCTGCTATTTGTTAAACAGTTTCTATAGAAATCTGCTGAGTGAATCACTCGGCTCCCTGGGGTGCGTTCACCGAATCTGAAAACTTGTGTAAAACACTGAGTGTCAGTATGTGGCAAAAATCCGATGACAAGACTCTCCGCCGTTTTCTGTCTTTCTTTTTTTTTTGTCACTCTCCATCTTTCTTTATACTCTCCCTCTCTTTCACTCTCTCCGTGTTTGTATTTTGGCAGAGGATTGAACTGTCAGAGTAGCCTAGCTGGCAGACCTTGATAAAAAATATACCCTTCAACGTGGCAGCCTGCGGAGTTTGGACAAGGTTCAGGACAGGCCTCATCCCTCCATCCCTCCCTCCCCCTCTCTCCCTCTCTCTCTTCCTCCCTCTTTCTCTCTCCCACTATTTGCCAAAAGGATGACGCAAAAGTCAGCTTGTGTGGGGGTCACGCTCTCCCATAAATCAGTTTGGGAACTTTGGGAAGGCCCCAAACAACTTGTGCATTATCAGAAATAATTCATCTATCTGTCGTGAAATGCTTTGACCAGATGGCCAGTCAGTAATCACACACACACACACACACACACACACACACACACACACACACACACACAGGCTGTTGAACTCCTGAGGATTTGTCCATATATCCATAAGAAGATGGATGTATTTAAAGGAGAACTCCACCAATTTTACACATCAAAGTGATTTGGAGCACAGCAATCTGATAAATTGCCTCAAGTGATGTCATTTGAGGCAAAATGAAAACGACTGGGGTTGTGTAGTTGGAAAGAAGGGAGTGTATCAGACCTCTGTAGCCTGCCTGTGTGCTCGAAGCTAATGGCTCAAAGCTACATTAGCCGCTATTAGCATAAAACACTAAAACCTCCAACCAAACTGTCAAGGGGGATTTTGTTAAAGAAGAAGAATGTGTGGAATAAAAGAATTCTGGCTCTGCTGCATCTGTTTTGATGTCGATGTCCGATAATGTGACGGTTCAATGCTAGAATTTTAAGAGAAATCACTTTCTGTTTGGTTTTTCTCAAGTATGCCCCAATTTCCTGAGAGACTCGATTTGATAATTTTTCTTTTTTCTTAGCTTTGGTAGCTGATCTGATGAAACACTCAAATCACACTGTGTGTGTGTGTGTGTGTGTGTGTGTGTGTGTGTGTGTGTGAATATTTGCACATCTTTCATGTATTTTTTTAGTTTAGATTGCTTTCTTTTCCTGCATTTCAAGACTTTTTTTTTCCTGTTTTGGTCAATAAGCTTCACAGACTACAGAACACCTGTCACTGTGATCATATGATGTTCTTTAAACAACCAGATGGGTCCTCCAGAAAATGAATAAAGACACACACACGCACAGACACACATATCCACAGACGTACATACACAAGCACACACACACACAGACACACCAATCATGGTCTCCTAGCAACTCCTAGTTAGTGGTCCTACCTTGGGAATGATGCTCTTTTCACTTACATCAGATGTTTGCCCACTGGGGAAACCAGAAATAACCTTGGAGTGACCCTGAAACACAGACACATTTCACCTCCTTCCCCACAGACCACATCAGACCCCTTTACCAAGTCAACCCCCCAAAACTACGAACACCACGAGCAGTTTTCCTCCTTTATATGTCCCCACCCCGGTGTGTTAGTTTAGCACTGCATTAATGGAGTCATAGGCAGACATCTCCGGTGGCTTCTGTGCTGAGAGGTCTGATGGCTGCACACACAGGGTTGTGGAAGGTGAATCCATGTGTGAGCTGCACTGCATTTGTCAGAGTGTGTGCAGGTGCTCTATGTATGTATGTGTGGAGTGGCCTCTTTTCTGCTTGTCGGCCGTTGCATGACTGAACCTCCTCAGTGTCCCCATGTGATCCAGTGATCGATGCAAAGCTCTGGAGGTGCCTTTCACACACACACACACACACACACACACACACACACACACACACACACTTCTCTCCACTCTTCAACACTGTAAAGTGTCTGTCGCCACTGAAGGTTACGGTAACAAACACAACCTCTCACTCGCCCTCTTGCTCAGTGGATCGATCAATTAGTCATTCACTTCCTCATTTGTCCTCACGCGCTCATTTGCTCGCTCATCTATCACGTCACCAAACGTAAAGTCGCACTAACCGTCGCCAGCACCTCCGGTAAATCTCATCCACATGACTGATGCAGTCACTCAGACACTCGCACTGCTCACTTACTCATTCATGCGTTGAGTGAATGAGTGAGCTCATTGTTCACGGACTGATTCAGCTTGTTCACTCGCTCTCATCAGTCAGTGGCTCTTGGCTTTCAGGTCTGGTTCACAGACAGAGGCGGATGGTTGCACTGCTGAGGAGGACGGTTTCTTGAAGGGGGTTTCGCTGTTTGTTGTTGTCATGTTTGTTACTGCTATGCTGTCGTCAAGTGTATGGATACATGAAGGTGTGCGTGAACCAGGTGGAAGACAAGAAACAAGTGTTTTTAAGTGTTTTAAAAGCAGGATAATCTTATCTGTGTAAAGTTTAGTGAGATACTGTGAGTTCTATATGCTCATTATTGTAGTAAACTCCAAAAACATCCATATTTTAAGCATTTTGTACTGAAAGGGAACTGTGCAAAACATCCACCAATCAAGCTGGAATTTTTTTCCAGGTGTGAGCAGCTCCTTCATTAGTAGCAGTGCATTGTGGGAAAATATTGTCATTCAATAGCATACTCAAAAATCCAGACTCCTTTTTTTTTTTTTTTTAGGACGTATTGACTTTGTCTTTATTTTTCCACGTTTCCAGTGTGAAAATGCTCAAATCCTGCTCAGATACAGAATGCATCATGCTATGTGGGTGCAGTGTCACTTTCTTCTTCTTTGTCGTCATTTCACAGTCTTACACTTCAGTTGAAAGGTAAATTGTCTGTATTCACTGACAAAATAAACTCTTATCCGTTAACCCATCACTCACGTAGGCATATTAAGTTGTTTTGATTGAACTCAAATAGAAAGATTAGTTAAGACTGAGCAATTTCAAGCCTTTGTCTGAAAAAGAACGATGATTTCGCTCTGCTCTGCCATCAGGCTGGGAGGCTGAAAAACGGGCGGGTCAGACATCTGTGTGATAGAAATATCCTGACTTTTAGTCCCTAGCAGGGACCATGATTCAAGAACAATGAATCCTGCGTTTTCCGTGATGCAACCACATCATAAGGGTTATGCTTTAAACTTGAAAAGCTTCCCCAGAGCCACAGAAGACAATGTACAACACTTTGAGTGGTATTTCCCACGAGTAGCAAGCTGACTTTGACATGTAAAATCAGTGGAGTGCTCCTTTAACACAGCTTTCTTTTGATACACACACAAAGTCATGAGATGTTCTCAGCTGATCTTTATTTGATGTTTTTTTGTAATTGAAACAAATCCATTAGGTTTGGAATACACAGACACATATATCATAACTTGTATAACTCCCTCTGTCTCTGCTCTTGAAGATACAGTATGAAAGTGGGAAAGACATGACTGTGATTTCAGGCGAGGGAGCGTTGAGAGATCCTGATTTAACACTTTAAACTTTTATTGACTCCCTCCATTTTATGGTGGTGTTTATCGATTTATTTTAACAGCCATTAAATCAGCATGAAATGAAGTGCTTTTCTATTCAGCATGAATGTAATTGCACTGGAAATGTTGAATCCTATATGTTCGTGTAACCAGAGATGGACACATCATTTGCCGTGTGCTAGCTTAGCCACTCATATGCCATTTCAGATTTATAACCAAGGCTTAGCAGCAAATTAAAGTCAGGTCTAGAGGCGGATGAAAGATTTACAGTCTATTCACCAGAATGGTCTGCTAACAGTCATTCAGCCTACTCACACCATTATATCCTTCATTAAATGAGCTGTAGAGGAGAGAATGAGATTTATCCTGCTGCTCTCAGGGCAAACAGGGCACAGTCTCTTCTTCAGACTGATGCTCCGTGTTGACATTGGGGGGATAAATCCAGCAGGATCGATACCAGCTTTTCGTCTCATTGATTTGCTCACACAACCTCGCCCTCGTCCCACCCAGAGGTTCTTCCTCCACGCTGACCCCTCTGCGTCACCTGTGGACACCGTTCATTCATCTATCTGCATATAGTGCCTATCCATTTCACCCACTGGAGACAGTGACATTGTACAGTGAGAGCAGCTCTCAGAGGTCTCATGGTGTCATGTTTTGAACATGGGAGATGATATAACTCATCAGTGGTGGTTGACAATTTATCTTCCTTGTTTATTTTATATACGAAGCTTGAAATCACACAGCCGGGGCTTTGTAGTTCGTCTTTGCCCTCCAGAAAGACGCAAGCGTTCTCTGATCTGACGCTCCGTATCGGCGAGACAACAGCGTTTATCAGCGCCTCCCAAAACGTCTCAGAAATAAAACAGCTTACTGATCTCAGTTGTGTGCCGCCGACGTTTTGGTTAGGTTTAAGCTGAGGATGATGGTTTATGCTCCCGTTGGTCAACGTTTGGAACAAGTTTGCTGACATGCTGCTCTTTCTGTTTGTATGTAGCGTCAGCTGTAGTCCGCCATGATTCACATGACGAGTCAGGCTGTTATTGAGCTAATATCGTGTAGTCTGACGCCAGCATTAGGGGACTGACATACGCCATCATGCATACAATAATAACCACTTAGGTAAGGTTTGGGAGCGGACACGGTCATGAATGCTAATCAGTGACTGTTGATGGTCGACTTTTGGTTTTACCGCTTTCAGACTGAACTGTTCAGTGTGATATAATGAGGTGTAAATGTTGTGTTGGGGTGGCATTTCTTTCATCATTGAGACAATGTCAAATGAGCGTCATTGGGAGTTTTTTATGGTTGAAAGCCGGTGGGCACTGAATAGGAAGACGGCCATTCTGACCTTTCACTGCTGCAGTGTTTTGTTTCCATTGCTCAACCAATGGTGGTCTTTGTTTATTTCTGTCCTTCCTCGGGGGTAAATAAGACCCCGCTTTGCCAGAGAGGAGTCTGGGTAATGAGGCCTGTGTCTTTGGAGGCTGTACATCCAGCGGGTCACGGGTCAGCCACAGAGATCCTGGGGAAATGGATATGAGGCAGCAGGAATCTATATGGTATTACATTTCTATGCATGTGTGAGTGCGTGTGTGTGTCTGCCATGCCTGTTGTCACCATCATGAATGCACAAAACATTTCATTAAACAAAATAACAAAAGCAAGTTCAGACACAGCAAATCTCCAAACCCCAAAATATGACAATATAATGAGCACATTAGCAAAACTAAAGGTGAGTTTTGTGCATAACGCGAAAGAGGACAGTAAGAGATCTTTGGTGTAATTTTCCAGCGACGGTATAACTTTCTCTCAACAAGCAAGTGTTTGAACAATATATATATCATAGTTTTGCAACAGACACATCCCCTAAGCTTGTCTCTGACTTCATGGTGCCTTCAAAGGAGAAGAAGAATTAGACAAAGAAAAAAAGCAGAAGAAAAGCAAACAATAATTCCCCTGTCAAACTGAGATGTAAACAGCTCGTCTCTCCGCCGTTTCTCTCTCCACCCAGATCCTCCAAAGTCTGACTCCGTCAGGTCTGATGGCTCCAGAAGTTTCACTTTCTGCCAGTTTTACTGTAACCTCCCCTGCTGTCTCATGGCGAACATCAAATCACCAACATAAAGGCTGAATAATACAAAATACACTGGCAATATGATTCACTTGTTCTCCCATTAATCAAACATGCATTTTATCACCAGGTAAACCAACAGGAGGGGTCTTCCTCGCTGTTCGAGCTCTCCGCTCTGATAAATACTTTTGTATTAGCAACCATGTGAAAGATGTCACTCACAGTGACAAGCAAAGAAAATAACCACTCAACTCTACGTTTTAGTGTCTCTCAGCTCATTTTTTTGGTTTTCCAGCCTGCAGCTTCAGTATTTAGGTTCACTCTTATCAACCATTGAAATTATTTATAGATTAAAATAAAAAGAGGAGCGTGAAAGTTTTAAATAAATTCATGGCATTGTCTATGAGTTACTCTGTGTCTTCAACAGGCTTAACAGGCAGCTGATTCCTCTTTAAACATGAGATAAATAAATAAATGTAAACGAACTAATGAATGATTTAGGATCTTTAAGAGGAAAATCTGAGTTGATCGAGGGTCTCCAGCATTTGACTCATCGACTTTCAGGGGGAGTCTTACTATTAGCAGTCTGAAAATTAATAACAATGTTCTGCTCAACTTTCCATTTGACTTCATGCACCAGTTGTTTTGTTGGATGTTGTGTTCTGTAAATCCCTGGCCTGACCATGCAGTGTTTGTGGCCTTCTGCCTTTTCTTTTTCCTCGTGCATCAAAAGCCTCTAAACGTCTCTGTGAACATGCATCAGCAGCAGCTCATCAGGACCCAGTGCCACCAGTCACTGTCTGTGATGGAACCTCTGCTAATTACCATCAAACCCAGCACCCTACAGTAGCTGCACACTGTATGACTTCAGCACAGACCAAAGGTTGGCAGCATTTAAAAGCGTTTCTCCTGCCACTCTCTGATTTCTCCCTTATTAGACCCAGACAAAGAACATTGATTCTCACGCAATTATTTTTTCGGCTCCAGCACAACTGGATGATTTCCTTCATGCTTTTAAGTCTGTCTGCTGGGGTCATGGCTTGCCAGAGTGTGTGATGTGCTTTCCTGTGCGTGAATGAGCATGTGTGTCTTCATACACCATATACGTATGTAAGTCACTTTCCTCTTTCTTCACTTTCTGTATCTATGTAAGTACAGTCTGTGTGTACTTTGATTAGCATTTTGTGGACCAGCATCGGAGTATTTTCCCACAGCTTGCAGACCTGGGGGTGATGGGGCAGAGGAGGTGGGTGTTAGTAGGAGTACCTCTCCTGTCCACTCAGGATAGGAATGAAGCAGTTAGTGGGTGGAGGTCTGGCCAGAGATTAGCCCTCCTCTGTTTGAGTGATCCCAGGACTGCAGCAAAGGCAGGGCCGGCCTCTCCTCTGCAGCTCCCCGCGTATCCGTTAATGTAAACACGATCAATATGTTTGTTGTGAGACCTGCACAACTAAAAGGAGAGAATGAAACAGAGAGCCATGAGGTCAGGATCTTGCCTCATTCTCACTGCCTTTCCATAACCCATCACATCCCCACGTCCTTGCTTTGTTTTGTACTTACTGAACTATATTGTATACTTTTGGTGTCTAAATTATTCTGTATAAACACCTTTAAGCGCCTGCCTGGCTCCCAAGCAGAAACCTCTGGAGCTGAATTTTGAAGCAATGCAGAAGCACATGAAGTCCAGTTCCCCTAAGGACTGCACGATGCTGGTTTGAAGAAAATGCAGCTTTAAGGTGAAGAGGAAAAACTTTACAAATCCTCTTTCAAACTGTGCAGTCGACAGGAGGAGTTTTGTTCTCCAAATATTAGAGAATATGATCTCATTCATAAAGATATGCATAAGCTAAGTCAGCTCAGCTATACAGACCCACAGTCATGACGGCTAACATCTGTTCCCCTAGCTTCTGTAACTCTCATTTAGCATTTCTTTAGTCTTAAATCTAAATCCTGATTGAAATTTAAAGGATTACTCTGTGAGCACAGAAAAAAAAAAGCTGCAGCTGCAATTGACCAGCACAGTACTGTACTTACGCCATCGTTTCTTGGGTTTGTCCATGTCCATGATATCCATTAGCCTGTTATCATGCATCAGACCGCATCCCAAATGTGACTCAGTCTGGAACCTCTCAGTTCATGTTTGATTTCCAAAATAGCATAGACTGACAACCAATCAGAGCATGGAAATGTGTGACGCAGCGCTGAGTGACTGTGAACAGACCGCAGCCAGAGAGATGAGCTGTGATGGTGAAGCATCGATATGTCTGTGAGCATACATGGCTTCATACTTTGGTGTTTAAATGACTCAAAGGGACAAAAAGATTTGGAATTGGTCCAGTCGATCACCTCGGCCAGGCTGCCATGGCTGCAACATAATCAATAATTTGTTTTTGCCACTGACAGGCTCGGATTGTTAAGCTGAGTGACACATTATGGAAAGTATCCTCACAGAGATTGACCTTTTGTTAAAGAGTAAGATCCTTTTAGTTGAACCAGAAACAGCCGCTATACTTCACTCTCCTCAAAGCCACCAGACTCCATTCATAGAAGCAGCAATTTTACCTCACAGATCATCGTGAAACACATTTCATTCACACGAGATAGAAACAAAACTCACCAAAACCACCTTGGTTCATCTGTCCACTGTTCCAACAATCCCCAGCTCTGGTTTGGTCGAATTAAAACCTCAACTCAACAAGTAAGTTGTGAAGTATTCTGGCTCTACATGCTGTTTCTCCCCGATGCCTGGCCTGCTGCTTGCAGCCATCTTGGTTGTCTCACTTCAAACCCGCCCCATATGAGATAAACAATCGTGATTGGCCCGACACAGACCAGATGGAAACCTTTCTGAGCGGGCGTGGTTCCCGACGCACCTGCCAGAGCAAATACAGCCATAGCTCACAGATTTGTCTGCTTCCTCTCCTGAAGTCACCCCAGTTTCCCTCGCAAAGGAAGGAAGTAGATAATCATGCTAGTTTCCTCCATCCTCCTTGTTGACGTCCACAAAAATAGCCAAGAGTATACATAAATGTGTGTATAAATATGAAGCAGGTGAAGAATGTACATATAGTATATATGTATAACATTCAAAACAAGTAAGCAAGAAAGCAAATACATGAAAATATTGCTGAAAAACAGAGTTAATTGCAAATATTACAATTTGCTAAACATATGGAGTAAATCCAACAACATACTGTGAAGTTGAGATCTTAATTAAGTGAGCCGATGCTTATGTGACGCTAATATTACTAAAATGCTAAAGCTAAATTTTCCCGTTTTCCTTTTGTAGCTCGTCATTTGACACCTCTCTTCCTCTTCCTCTTTCTCTCATTTTCCTCTCAGCCTGCAGATGCTCTTCTTTTCTCTGACTCGCATGCAGTTCTGGTAACCTCTCACCCAGATGAGTTTTGCACATTTTAATGGCATAGTTTCCTGTCGCCACGGGAGACTGCAATTCATATTTGATAAGCATTTCACTGTTGTGTCACTTCTGTCGCTCTGCACTCAAGTTCACAGCATTTTTTTTTTTTAGCCAAGAGAGAATCTGCCTTTGAAGGTTAGGAGCATATTTGAACCTTTAATTCTCAGCAAGGTTAAGTTGGCTGTTTTTCATTCAGTTTGCCACTTTCTGTATGTGAGTATGAATATTCTGTCTGTTCTCAATTGACCTGTGAAGGCTTTAGAGTACAGTTATTGTTGCTCTGAAGTAACAACAACTTGATAAAGACAGACTGAAGGAATTCACTCCTTTTCTTCGCAGCAGTCAGAGCGGTAAGTTAGATGAGCTGCATCTGTACGATTGTCTCAGTCACAGCTGGCCTGTCCTCTGCGTCTTGTCTCCCGTCTCCTGCGCTTTTCCGTCTCGCCCGTTCCTCACCTGTCCACCAGATGCCCTCGGTGTGCTCCCTGTCCGTCACACCTGTGACTCAGCCCTAATCAGCTGTGATCTGCTGCCCACCTCCCCAGCTGCTCCATGTCTCCAATTAGTGTCCCAGCCATTCCTCCTGTTGCCCTGCCAGAAATCTGTCCCTTGATGTGTGTTACCTGTTGTCCTCCACTGTCCACCTCCTTTCACTCTACCTGCTTGTTTGTGTCTGCATGCAGTGACTGAAGTGAAACTCAAAATATGTAAATCTGCTTGTTTTTTCTGCGTACTGTGTGTGTTTGTGTTGTCTTGACTGCAATGCAAAAAACTACAATGTACACACAGACTGTGCGTGTGTGCGTGTGTTGGTGTGCCTGTGTGTGTGTTTGTGGCTGCTCAGTCTCCAGGAGCAGCCTTATCACCTCCATATCATGTTTATATGCAACTAATTTGCAGCAGAAAATACATTTTGAGGGAAACGTAATGTCAACCAAACCATAATGAGGAAATGTTGTTCATTAACGCACCTGGCAAGTGGCAAAAATGTTGATACTGACTGTATGTTTACTGGCAACGTATTTCATTTATTCTCTTGCGTAGACTTTCCACAGAAACTGCAGCATTATTCAACTTTCTTATGGTTATGTTTGGCACTGGCAGCACTTGGTTAAGGTTAAGGAAAGATCATCATTTTTCCCCCTGAAAAGAGGAATTAGGAGACAGAAGTGCTAATAGACCTTTCTCTGACATGTCAGGGCGTCAAACACAGGTGTAAATAATAAATGTGCCGCTGCAGTGCCCTGGTACGACTACCCTTGCTTGCTGTCATGCTTTTACACTATTGTCACACCTAAATGAAGCTGAGCCATTGTTCGTGTTATTTGTCAAGCCTGTGCTGGTTTTGATATGACAGGTCACTGTGGGAAAGGTCACCTATGCTGCAGATATACCCTAGAAACAAATCAATGTTTGCACTGCAAAAGGTGTTTGTACAGTCAATTTTCTCCCATTTGTCCTTATTTATCAATTAAAACAAGCACAAATTTGTATTTTTTGTTAATTTAATGACCTCTTTATTTATTTATGTACATTATTGACAGCTGGAACTATGTTAGTCAAGCTTTCAGGGGTCCATTGAAATCCAAGAATAAGTATTAACATTAATTATGGCTCCACTTCATTTAATCGTCCCAGTAAGCCGGTCCAGCGAGCATGCATGCATATGCAATATTAGGCTGCTAAAACTGCCTGGAACGCAGCCATCATTAATGTTATTACAGCTGCGCTCTTTCTGCGGACTTGTCGTAATGTCAGCTGTGAAAACGGCCTGTTGGTGAGCCTCAAAACAAGGAGATGAACAATGAGGAAACAGATAATTTCAAAAGAGAAAGAGAAACTCCCAGTAGAGTTTTTTAGTGGCCCTGCTGTACTGTGTGTGTGTGTGTGTGTGTGTGTACTGTACACAGTCCTTTGCAGAGATCATGACATTATTGGACTCTTCTTTTAGTTTTCTTGTAACTGTTTTGATGGGACAACTTCCACCTTTGACGCATTTATTACACTTCGGTGGCCTCACACGCATGAACACAGGTGAGCAGCAGAGGTCTGATCAGCATGGACCAGTGAGACCACCTTTGTGGACATGCAAGGCCTTTAAACACAACAGCAGCACCAGTGGTGGAAATAAAGGCAGTGCGGGTAGTTTTACTACAATAAAATCCTCGTCTGGTTTGAACCTGATTCAGCTTTATAGTTCTGAACTCCTGCAGCCCCAAACACAACACTACAAGGAAACAGGCTCATGTCTTACAGCTTCAACCTGATTTATGTACGTTATGACATTAGTTTGTCTAAGTTTTATGTCCGTGTGCAAAAGAAACTGTGCTGTAAAAGCCTGACCTATCCCACGTGTCTGTAATACTGGGTGTGTAGTGCATGATTGAGCGTCTCAAGGTGAGTTGACCCCTTTAAAAATATCTTGGACTAAAGTTTGTCAGTACTAGCTGACTCTGCTGAGCATCACTGTCAAAGACAGCATGAATGAGAAAGTGAAGTTTCTGCAAGTTACTTTCAGCAGCACTGAAACCAACGGATTAATAACTTTATCGGGATGCATCCCAGTTAATTTTGACTCTTCCAAGGCCGCTGTATTATCCATGCTGGCTCATTGGCATGGCTGACTCGAACAAATAAGTCAAAATGTCACCTGTCTGTAAACGTCTGGACTCCAGTCAAATCTCACCCTCGGTGCAAGCAGAGCGTCCCAGCGTCCCGCCGCAGCCCGCGAGCTCTAGTCTGAGAAACAGGAGGCATATTTTCTAAAGGTTGAGCTGCTTATCCGCGCTCCTTCTCATGGCGTCTTGTGGGGATTGTGCTCTAACAATAGAAGCTCAGAGGAATCTGATGGAGCTGTGGCACGGTCCGATCTTTGTTATGTGACTTGTGGGCCCGGGAACATTTGTTCTCCTTCATCCCTCGATATGTGTGGGATGAACAGATCCTTCCCAGGAGAGGCCAAACCGTTTGTTTGCTTCAACTCTCTCCATCTATCTGCTTCATCCTCCTTGCCATTCTTTTCTCACCCTTGCCAGCCTTCTTATTTTTCTTTATCTGGTTAATCGCTATAATCTTTGTCTATTTCTATTTTGTTTGATTTTTCTTTTTTCCCTCGTCTCTCGACTCTTCTTCCACCTCCTGTTATTACAGTTTGCCTGTAATCATGTGAGTGGAGGGTGCACAGAAACACACCCACACCAGCAAAATAATGAGCGTTGACATACTCACGCATCACACAGGGCTGCTTTTATGAAGAAGTGTTGAAATAAGTGTTATTACATGCCTGCCTTCCTGGATAACTTGCATGTGGCTGAAAAAGCTGAAACCAGGAACAATTTTAGCCACAGTAGCAGCGTGGCTAAGGGGTGATTTGTGTGTTGGTTAGTCCATCCACCGCTGTGAGAGACATGAATGCCTTACAAAATTTAATGGCAATCCATCCATCGCGCAATGTTTCCTAATTACTTCATGATTGCTTGATGATACTTTGATCAGCTCAACATTTAAGTTGTATTTAGTCTTAATCAGCAGAAGTCAGCATGCTAATACGCTAAACTAGGATAGCAGACCCAGAAATTGTTACCTTCTGAATATTAGCATGTTAGCATTGTCACCGTCAGTATGTTAGCGTTTAGCCCGCCTGATTTTGTTGACTTTCTCAGATTTAGCTGATTTGCTCATTTTGCCTCGATCCTTGTGTTTATATCATGGAAAAGCCGGCTACATAGTTAAACAGTTTATTTATTTTATCCATTTTAATTGTGTTTATTGTTGATATAAATTAAAAGTCAGCGTGTTTTGTTTAGAAAATTATGCCGTTCCTGTGTCTGACTTCCTGTCTGGCTTGATCTGCTCTGTGCAGCTTGACGCTTCTGACACGAAACCCCAATTACAAGCATTGTGTAGAACGGCCATGATTAGCTCAGATCTCGCCATGCCGGTGGCGATGGTGGAGTTCAGGGGCTACAGAGCTGCCGTCAAACATGCCTAACACCATAACCCCAACAAGGACACAAACCATTTTAACTGCAGCTAAAAGAACTGAAACCAAATTTGGGGCATTGTTTTGTGGTCAGTGGGAAGAGCTTTCCCAAATCAGCTGGTTTCAAGTCCAAAATTTGTCTCCAATTGCAGTGTAACACAGAAACACACACAGAAACACACACACACACACACACACACACACACACACACACACACTTGCCTTATTAAGCCAGTGACATTCTTCTGTGCATGCGGTTGCTCTCCAGAGTCACTAGATCACTGTCGGATTAGCCCCCTATTTCCCTGCAGGCGGTTGGGGTGCCCCAAGTGTGTCTCTCTTTTTCATTGTGTATGCGTATCTGTGTGTGTGTGCGTGTGCATGTGTGTGCGTGTGCGTGCACAGGCATGCTTGTGAATGAAATGGCAGGGAACATGGTGATTAACACTGGATGTGTGCTTGCTCCCGGCGCTGGCACAGTCATAGGGAAGTGCTGAGCCGTGTAAGCACCTGCTTTATTCCCCCCCAGTGAGACGACAGAATAAAGACATCATGCTCACCCCTGCAACCCCCCTCCCACCCACCCATCCGCCTCTCCCCCCTCCTCTTCACACGCTCGCATACATATACACAAATATACACACTGAGCTCTGTGTCTGAGCGGTTTATTTCCAGGCTGATTCTCAGCCAGCCAAGAGGACCATACTGGACCTGCGTCTGCTCCATCTTCCCAAACACGACCCCCACTGCTGGCCGAGCTGCGCTGGAACGGAACTGTTGTACCACCTCAAATGCACCACTGCTCAGATCTATGGTCAACTCTGTTCCGGCTCTGTCTGCCACTGGTCCTTGGACCCGACCGGCAGACTTCAGATCACAGCGCCTGAATCTATTGGCTTGCCTTGTGGAGTCTGGCAGCGTGTTTTAAGGAATGAGAGTTTGAATCAAACAAAACAAGCTGAGACAAAAACAGAAATCCTGTAGGGATGCATCACACCAAGCAAAAAGAAAGTAGAGTAAGAAGATGGGGAGCTGGGTGGGAGATGGGCGTGTTGTGGAGTGCATCCAGTGCTGATGTTGGTGCTGACTAGCAACTTGTCTTTTAATTTTGCAGCACGTAAAATTTGGTATTAATTATATTTTCAGGGCATTTTGTGTCATATCTGTTGTTTGTTTATTTCGTCTAAGCATATGGCCATCTTAGCTGAAAGGGTAACATACTGTATTGCCTTCTGTGTCCCTCTCTCGTGCAACAGCTATGAAATGTATATTCCCTATTAATAAAAGCTGGCACAAGAGACAATCCAGGCCACGATAATTGCTTTCATACTCCGGGTCCTGGTGCGACTTACTTACATGAAGGAGATCAAATAAGAGAGTGTTTGGTGAGTCGCTGAGCCGTGACAGATTGTAAACCACGACAGTCTGCAGACGCCAGACCACCCAGATAATCAGCATTGTTTTTATGACAGGTTTGAGTCTTTTAATGTGTGACGCCCCTCCCGCCTTCGTGGAGGCTGTCCTCGGCAACCTCAGCGGGCAGTTGTTAAGCTCACCTGGGCCCTGGGATATAAAAGCTGGCTCATGTGCTGCCTCTGCCTACCTTCAGCTTACATCCACGCTTGGTCATTGTCTTTTGGTTTCTGTGAAGATCCTCAGTCATCCGGGTCATAGTTATCCAAGGAGGGTTGAATCTAGGGCAGCTGGACTTGGTTGTCGATGCTTGGAAACCTTTTTTTCCTCTGATCCAGGGACCCCTCAGTTCTAGCTGACTGGTGGGGAGTCCCAGGTATTTGACATCTGTACGGGTCGTTATCAAGGTCGTTTGGTGTGCCGTAGCACATTAACCACACATCCGTGCACTGCTTTCATTGTTACACCTTCCATTGTTCATTTTTGTCTTTAAGTAAAGTTCTTACATGGAGGTTTGCCTCCTTCCCTGAGCCAGTTCATGACACATGATAGTTTTCTGTAAGACTAAAATATGCAGCAGAAGCAGAAATATTATTCTACGCATTAATCTTCCCTGTCAAAACCTGGCGCCTACGTTACCCACAATGCAACTCACCCACAGCTGTGAAGAAAACGAGTCAAAGATCAGCTCAAATGTGCTGAAAAATATGTCATCCAAGTCTAAAACGTCTTAAGTTTTGCTCTGAATGACTACCATCGCTCACCACAGTGGCTGCTTTGTGTTGAGAATAATGTGTTGTGTTGAATGCCTCTTTTGGCTGATTGGTTTGCTTAAAGACCAAATATATCTGTTGTTTATTGGCTGATTTTAGCACAAGTATTCCTATCAAACCTGTGTTTAAAGCCAACTTCTGGCATATATCAACCTGGTGTGTTTCCCATAAATGCAGCCACTGGTTGCCGACACCTCTGCTGTAAGAGAGTCACAAGGCAAGCTGAACAAGCCTCCTACAGCTTTCCAAAGAAACATGCTTTTCACATGAATCATTTCAAACGCTGGTCTTTGAGTTCGGCAGCTGCGTAGATCTGGTGCATCCTTACATCCATATTCATCCAGGAACACCAATTTGTTTACATGTGTGACGCTGACTTTCACTGCGGTTACACTGTCCTCCAAGGAAGCTCTCCCAGCTTGAGGTACATGAAATGATTTATGTAAAAGCGTGTTTATCAAGACGTATTGTGGCAGTCAGGACACACAGTTGGGTTTTTGTTTTTTTTGTCTGCAGGCTGCCTGGATGGATGCATGTATTGTGCGCACAAATCACATAATATATTTCATTTTTGACATATATTTACTTTACAGTAAATTTTCACATCCTTTTCTTTATATACAGTACATTTATGTATTTTATTGAATACCATCATGATTGTTTGAACCAAGACTTGCTCTCACTTGTGAATTAAAAGTTTTTCTCACATTCATTCAGCTAATCACCTGCTGGGCTGACTTCAAAAGTCTTCTGACCCTCAGGTTTGGCCTTATTGTCTTGCAAGGCCACTGAGGCCGTGGTAGCATCTGGTGCCTGGGCTGCAAAAAATAGATGGAATGTGGAGGCTTGTACCTTTACCGGCATGCAATTTAAAACTGCAGTACTGCAGACATGAATAAAGGCTTCATTTAAGTCATTATGTATAGAACCATCACCGTTTATGTACATTTTATTAGACCTCTTTAATAGGGCTGTAAGTTCTTTCTATGAACAGACCTGGAACTTCATTACATTTGTTAGGAGTCAAAGATATTAAAAGCACTGATGCAGGAATCTGGATGAACAGTGTTATTGACGGTAGTTGAACATTTTGGAAAATATGCGGGCTCTCCTTTTTTAGCTGGCAGTTAGATGAGAAGATTTCTACCAGTGTACCTCAAAGAGCATCTGAACATCCAGCTGAAAAGCCGTGTGTCAGTGCCCTCTCTGGTTGGCTGTTTCAGCACGCCCAGGTCGTGGCGTGCCGACACACTTGTCGACATTATTACAGCAAGGTGCGAAGTTAAATTCAAAGTTAATTAAGTCAATTAGCTTAGCTTAGCAGAGCATGAAAACTGTAAGGAGGGGAAAACAGCTGACACGCCTCTGTCTGAAGGTCAAAAGCGCACCTACCAGCACCTTTGAGCTCACTAATTAACATGTTTCATCCTTCTTGTTTAATCCATAAATTGTGGCTTTACAGGGAGTTATGTGCTGTGGGTGCAGAGGCCAAGAGAGAAACTGGTACAGCATGTAGATTCCATGTAAACAAACACGGTACAGTGTTGTTGAGTGTCGATGTAATTAGCAAACTTCAGAGGTGCTGGCAGGCGGATGTTCTTGCCTTTGGACAGAGTCAGGCTCACTGTTTCCTCCTGTTTCCAGGTGTTATGCCAAGCTAAGCTTACCGGCTGCTGCTTCGTAGTTAATGCACAGACATGAGCGCGTTGTCGGCGTGTTATGTGACTCAATCTGACTGTAAGAAAATGAGCAGGCGCAATTCCCAAAATGATGAACTGTTCCTTTAATTCAGAGTCTCGTTAGCTATTCTAGCTCTGTTCTGGGGAGAGTTTCACTTTACTTTATGCTGTTAAAGGTGCTAGAACTTAGAATTTACACTCCCGGTGCACAAAATTACCATAATATATGTGCAGGGGGTAATACTGCTTATATCATATCCTATCTTATTAAAATAAAGAACTATTTTAACTTCTACTCCATCTGAAATAGTGTTATCTCTTTTTTCTTTTGCCTTTAGACGTCTGTCCATCTGCTCTCATCTTTATGTATTTTATGGTGCGCAGACAAAATTTGGTGAACTGCAGGTCATGTGACATGCTGAGCAGAGCTCTGTGCAGAAGCGCTGACAGTGACAGGGTGTGGAGGTAATACCAGGGCGCTGGAGGTCTCTCAAGTGTCGCCCAGAGCTATGGCCACATAATTTGATATAGCTGCAGTGGTGAGAATGAAGAAAAACACAAACCTTTAATTATGCTGGCCCGGAGTGGAGTCTCGAGGTCAGTAAATCTCATCATTTCGTACACGAGACTTTCAGGAGTTCATTTATCAGGTTAATTCTGCGAGGAGCGAGAAGCCGAGGTTTGATCAGCCTTCTCCTGCGTGCATCCTGGATCTTTAATCAAACGTAAGATCTTCCTTCACCTCAGATCTCTCCTCCTGACATTTCTTCAAGGGTTAATTTGCCAACAGCCATCACCAGACGTGTCAGTCCTGTAGTCAAATGATCTCGCTTGCACAGAAACGGTGCTTAAAATTCACTCCACCCCCCCCGTCAATCACCGATGGCTGCATCAGATCAGAGTTTTGTCTGAGCTGAGACTGAACTCGGTGGAGATCAGCGGTGTCAGAGAATTCCCCTGGCCTCCCTCCATCCCCAGAAGGTCACTTTGCCGCAGGCTGTCTTTTCCTTTCTTTGGCTCTAAGAGTTGCAGGAAAGCTAATGTGCCCGACTAATGAGAGAGAAAGAGAAAGACAGGGAGAGGGAGGCAAGGCGGAAAAAAGCAGCCGGCGGATTAGCTTCAGATTTTCGATTTAAAATGTTAATCTGTTGTCTAAAGTTGAACTCTGCGTTGTGCGGTTTGTGGCAGAGTACCAGTGATCCTTGTGTGTTACTAAGCAGCAGAGCATGTTCTGCCACTGTCGCTGTTTGCGAGGCTTTTTTTTTGTGGACCAGCTTTCTCCTGAAAGCTGATCAAAAGCTGTTTATTCGCCTGTGTGTGTCTGCGTTGCGGCACCGCCGTGCAGATTTCATCTTTGTGTGTGTGTGTGTGTGCGTGTGTGTGCTCTCTTGTATGTTTGTTTCTGCATTCGAGCGTGTGCACGCACACACACACACACACGTTTCTCTCTGTCACCACTGGCTTTAATCATCTGTAGAGCGAGGCCACGGGCAGAAGTCAGCAGCGACCCTCCCACGCTCATTCCGCGTGTGTGTGTGTGTGTGTTCATATGTGTGTCTCTTTATGCAGCGGTCCCCCTTGTGCTGCAGTCCTGCTCCTCTGCTAATGACCCAGCAAAGCACCTTAATGACAAGGAACACACACTCCCTGCTGTTCTGTGAGCCACAACTAATAAGTTGGTCAGTCAAACGCAAAAAGTATTGTAACCCCTTAAAAAACACCAAAGAAATCAATGAGAACAACAGCAAAGCACGAGCCGCAACGAGCCAATGAGATTTCACAGCTCTGGCGTTGGGCGAAGAAAGCTGCCATCACTCAGATCTTCTCCGGTCTTTGATGGGCATTGGGGGTCTGTGGTGGAAGCGGGGAGGGGGGCGGCAAGGAGAGCGGCAGACCACTGCAAGACTGGAGCGAATAGTAGAATCAGAATTTGTTTATCTTTTGCTGCTAATTCCTCATTAAAAGCAGTCCGAGGCAGCAGGGGCCCTTTGATAAGAAGCAGCACAGTGTTTGCTTTACTTCTCTAAGCGCCGTCATCTGGTAGGCCCACTGTGTGAGTTGGCTGCAGACACTGAGAGATTGTGTTGATTTACCTTATTTGAAATCTATCATTTTCATACCTCCTTCACTGTTGTTTTGCGTGGCTGACTGTTTGCTTTGTCGTAATCTGGTGAATCAGAGCGTTCGGCGCTGCCCAGGCTTTGTTTCAAGCGAAGACTTCGTTACTGAACAGCACCCTGTCCACTTCCATCTCTTCCATGAAATACTGCTCACGTAATTGCTCCGATGCTTGGCGGTTGCATGTTTGCGTGCGTAGGATGAAGTGTGTGTATGTGTGCGCAGCCCACACTCTAACGCTACATGTGTGTAACAAGGGCTGTATTGTATTTAAAGAGAAGGCTGTATTTCATAGGTCATTTCCCTTCGATCCTCCAGAGCGCGGCGCACGGACCGCGTTCCTCTAAAGCCGAGATTGAGTTCAGCTCATTTTTCAATTCCGCCTCGTGTCTAGGTTTTAATAAAGCCAGTCGAAGGGTTGGGGGAATTAGGGGGCTGTTTGGTGGAGGTGGGGTTGGCGGTGCGAAAGGCACAGATTCCAGCGTCCCTTGGCGCTGGTTTGTGATCTCATTAGTGCCGTGTTGTACTGTCACACATACACGTCCACTTGCTCAATCATAGCGAGCAAAGACCTGTTTAAATCCAAAATGAGTTTCTGGCTCCACAGCCTGATTTATGGGAGGGTGCGACCCAGGAAATACCACAGACCCCCATCTCACTGCCCCAATTTTGTTATGTTTGAAGATTAAAGTTTATTTTTCCCTCTCCTTCGTCCTTCTCTTTATTTCCCACTCTTTCTCTGTTATTTGAACAACTTCTTTCCGTCTTCTTTGACTTCATCTTCATCACAAATAAAATCTGGATGAAAAAAATCAGACCGATCTTTCAGTTTTCAAGGGCTGGTTCATCCAAATTACCAAAACATAAAGAATAAAAACAATATTTTCTCACTTACTTACATAATCTAAAGGCCTCCAGATGATTTTAAGGAAAAACATCAGTTACAGGAAAATGTTTTTCTGACTTTCTTAGTTGAGAAGAAACATCCCGTTTTTGGTCAAATGGCTCGCAACTCATGTTCACAGTCACTTCAAGTCCATAAACTGTGACACAAGCAGGCATTTCTTCATTTTAATGTGTCACAAGTCAAAAAAAGTGGGCAATCCGCAGAACAGTTTTCACTTAGGGGCTATTTCTTCTGTAGAAAGTACAGTAATTCCATTGAAAACTGTTCATAGCCAAGCTGAGAAAATGTGTTTTTTGTAATTTCAGTGAACCTGGAGCACCTTCATCCTTTGTTTTTATTTTACATGGCTGGGTGTTGAAGTAGTTGTACAGTAACAGTAGTATTTTTTGTTTGTTTCCCCAACATTTCCTCTCATTTTAAGTATGCAGGAATTCCTTGCCAAAATCTTCAATGCCGAAAACACTTATGCAACACATGCAGCGTCTTAAAAACATAAAGCTACTGTAGACATTCTGCTGCAGGCTTGTCAAATTCATATTAATAAGATGAGCCGGGTTTCTCCTCTCTCGCTGTGAACATGATCTGCAGCTCAAACCATGAAACAGCCTCTCATTTGGGCCTCTCTACTGTAACAGTGTGTACCTACAGTATCTCATTTCCCTGTGCACCAGTATCCTCCACACTCTCATGAAGGGGCCTGACTATCCTCTAAATCCGCCAGGGTTTGATCATTAGGACGTGCAGGAGGGATCAATCTGGCGAGTGAATTCACATCACATACACCTCCAGCTCTCATCAAATGACCTTGACTGCTGCCGCCGGCATGGCTTGGTTTTTAGATGAGAGGCTAAGTATGATAGTGAGATGTGTGATGTGTAGATGTCCAAGTATAGTGCTGCACATTAGCCGCTTCCAAGAAGTAAATTCGAGGAGGCTAATGAATGTGCCATGCTGACTAATTTAAAGTTCAGCTCCCACGTAAAGGTAATGAGAGTCGCTGCACACTCCGAGCAGCCTTCCACTACAGGCCAGAGTCGCTGATTTGAGGTTAGACATCTGCAGTGTGTGTGTGAGGATGTAAGGGTGGTGCAGGTTGTCTCAGAGCTGTTAGTTAGCGGTGAAGCTCACCACGCTCGGGTCCTGACGGTGATTACCTCCGCCTGGCCTCCTGCAGCAGCTCCCAGAACACACAGGCCTCATCCCCCAGACATATGGTATTACAAAGCGACGCGACGTTCGCACGTGCTGTCACCTCGCCGAATGCTGTCACAGTGCGATACTGCAGGTCTCTGCTCCTGCCAGCTCGGCAGCTTTGTTAACATCTTTGCGTGCTGTACTACACTAGCTCCCCTATCCATATGCAGCACATCCCGCTAATAAAACGAGTGTCACCTGCGTGTGACTGAGATATTTTTGTAGGTGAAGACGCGATATCTGTAGCCAGCAGTTCTGAGAATGCAGGTGGTTCGGATTGGAGAGATGAATGTTCTTCAGACTGGGGCAAATGTCGCTGTTACACAACTGAAGAGTAATAACCGCGATGAGGGCCAACTCGATTTTTTTTTCCCTCCTCTGCTGCTCTGTGCAGGAGACTGGGCAGAGTTTCAAAGCCTCCTCTTTTCTCACTCTGACTCAGTCGGAAGGAGAGAGGAGAGAAAAAAGTGTCCTTCTCCCACATTCACACAGGAAATTCATCATTCTGTTTTCTGTATGTGGACTAAAAGATTCCAGGAGTGAAAGACTGTTGTCTCCTGTGTTCAGCGTGCTGTCACTCCCGGCATGTCATGGCCATCATCTTCAGCCCCCTCTCACTATTCGCTCGCTCACACACAAACACACACATGTGCTCCCTCACACTGTTTGACATTCCCCTGAGACGGCGATGCCTTGTACGCATCAGTGCCGGAGTGACCGCTGCGCACATCATATTCAAAGTAGTTGTTTATCTATGCATGCACTCTTCTTATTTATTCACCTTGTAATTTATTTATCTGCACATTTTGTTTTTTGAGTACATGATCCACGGTTCCGGAGCAGGGAACATGCATGCTGCAGCAAGATGTCAGGTTCGTTTTAACCAGGCTCATTAGCTGCAGAAGGCGGCACCGGTTAATTAAAATAATTCCCTGTTATCGCGGCTGCTTTGGTCAGCCAAACGATACCGGGGGACTGCTATGCAGCACAGACTGCTCTCGCTCGGTGAACGGCGCTCCTCGACCACAGCTAGCACCTAATTAGCGCTGGAGGAGGAATATTTTACCGCGAATTAACATGCCGCGCTTCGGCCTGTGCACTAATTGACGAGCCTCATCTGAGGGCCGGTGGAAGACTGCGGCTGCACGGCGGCTCTACTCAAGCAGGAGAGAAACACGCGTAGAATGTTTAACCATTTCATAATTAGTGAGAATCAAAAAGCTGCTTGTTTAGTGGTGGATTTAAGTTCATTTTTATGGGCGTTGCATGCTCGCTCAGAGGAGGGCCTTCCTGTGTTCTCCCATGACCTCTGCTGCACTCATTCCAGCATGAAAGCAGGTGGGGATGTTGCACAGGTTAGAGGGCAACAGTGGTAAATATCCTATAATCCATGTTCAGATCAAAACTCAAAGGTCCAGCCTAATGAAAGCATTTGGACCAGCCATAATCCGGAGTAATAGGAAGGGATCCCGCAAACACTCCGCTCATCAAGTCACTGTGTTGAATAACATTAAAACCCAAACAACCTTCAAAATACATATTTAAAACCCTGGGGTAAGCTTCCGCACATGGCCAGGCCAACAGTCGGTGTTCTAATAGAAAGTGAATCCACACTAATGTATGATCTCTGTTGATATGACTGTGGTCCCTGTGGACATGTTCACACTTCTCCATGTTTGTCTGCGCTCACATGTAGACTGATGGAGTTACCATCACCGGCCATGAAGGCGTGCCGTCCCAGTGCAATTCCATCCTAAGAGATGAAGGACAAAACACACACTTATTCTAATGTTCAGCTTCAGCAGTCAGAGTTGGTCAAACCAGGTGAAAATCTAACAAAGTTTCAGACTTTTGGTCCTACTATCCCTCCACTGCGGCTCACTAAGAAAACACTGTCCAGGGAAGCACAAAGAGCGAGTTTTGCACTAAAATGATTAACTATGGTAGATACCCACTTGATTTGACTAATTCTTTTTAGCTTCAGCTGAACTTTAGAACCTATTTTTTCACAGAAGAAGTGCTGTGGGTTTTTTCCCCCCATCCTTTACACTGGAGCCTCACCGGGAAAGGATCCTCTCACAGCCAGTGTGGAGGATGGATCATCATGGACTCACAGAGGAATTTTTACACCAATCAGTGTACATACACAACGGGAATGTGGGACTTGAAAAAATGTGGCATTTCTTAACACGTGAATTCCTGACTGAAGCAGTTAATGAGGGAAGTGAAGCCATCTGTACTTAATGGTTTGTAAGAAAAATTCTATTGTATTGTGAAATCTGTAGCTGATTTGTCCTCCAGCATAACTTTTTATGTCTTTTTAGCATTTTTAGCTGACTCGTCAAAGTGTGCACAGTTTTTTATTGTAATTACGGAAAGCTTAGCGACTCACAAGAGACAGATTTTGAAAATAATGGTCAAAATCGAAGCAGCAGAGGTCAAACTTATCCTGATTTCAGTCCTAAATATGAATGACGCTCCCATATTGTGATCAACAGCTCATTTGTACGTCCTAAACTGAGCTAACTGATGATATCACTGTTATTACTGTATGTTTTTTTTTTTTCTTAGCATTGGCAAAGCTCCTGTAGAGCCACAGAAGACCTTATGCAACAGTTTTTACAGCCCGGTTAGTACTAACCTTGACAAGTAAACTGACTTTAATGCATCAGATGGTTGGAATTTCATTCACAGTGCAGCACAAACACATCGCACTGTGTGTGTATTACGGGTCTTGTCCAGATTAGTGGATGTTACGCTGCTGTAATCAGTTCATAAAACTGGAAACATTTGCCCAATATTCCCTCTGATGATATTTGTTGTGTATCTGAGATAACTACTGTGACTAATGCTCTCTCCAGCAGAAAAGATGTCTCTTTTTCTCTCCCTCTGTTTCTCTCCTTTGCTTTTTCTCCCTTTTGTCTCTCTGTGCAGAGCTGTAACAACGTTGTCCCATTTCAACATATTGGTTGTGAGGAGAGTGGGTGGGAGCGCCGACTCTTCTTAAGAATGTTTTTTTATCCATGTATTTGTATGGTGATGTTTGTTCTCGGCATGCTAATCTAGCAGTCAACAGTGGTAAAGCCCGAGCTGTGTATTTCAGAGACCCGGGGATCTTTTGATCAGACCAGCGCTGCCTGCTGAGTCCTTTCGCAACCCTGCCGAGGCTTGTTTGCAGCTGCACACACTGTATGCACAGGCTGCTGCTGGAGAAGTCGCTCACACACAGGGCTTCATACTGTATGCTTTCACACACGCTCGCACACACACCTGCGCATTAACATTTCTCATACAAGAACACAAAAATGTCATTGTCCAGACTCTGATAATGAAAGCAGGAGCACGAAAGCACACACAGCCTGCACACCCACATGCGTCCATTCATAGTGGTTAAAAAAAAAACATACTATGGTTTGGCTTTACCATGCCCTCTGTGTGGTTCACACACACACACACACGCACACACACACACACACTTGAGCCCACTCACTGACACATGAAAGCAGACACAGAGAAGAGCAGCCTCCGCGGGCCTCAGGGAGCTCTAATGGCCTTGTAGAGTGCAGTCAGGGAGAGTGAGGGTGAAGAGCAGAGCAAGGTGAAGGCGCACAGCTCCACTTCCAGTTACACTCACACACACACACACATGCGCATGCACGTGAAGTGAGCATCTTTGTGCTTAGACCCCATTGTACACCAGCATTGTGAAAAGTACAACCACAGAGAAGGAGCACAACTAACAAACATGCCACTACAAGCAGAATTCAGTGCAACACATACTTTCACGCACACACACACACACACACTGCATTGCTACAGTCAAGCGGCCCTGTCCTGATGAAGCTGCTGTTTCTAAAAGGAGCAGAACATGAATTATGCAGGTTCGTCTTCACATGAGGGGGTTTTTCTCCTTCGCCGCCGCATTCCTCTAAGCCAGCTGTTTTCTATTTCTCCTCTGACTTTCTTCCACTCTCTCTTTCACTCTTTTAAACTCATCTTCTCATCTCAAACATTTCTATCTTTTTCACTTTAAATCACGTCTCCCAAAAAAACTGCAAGTCTCCCTCCTCGCTCCTGCGTGCTGCCCCCCCCCCAGGCTCCCCACGCTTCTCCTTTTCTGCTCTCTGCTGCACCCACTAACCCTTTTCCATCTCTTTATCTTTGTCTTGATGTTGCGCACACACACATGCTCACGCACTCGTCTTCGCTCTCTCTCCCTCACCATCTCACTGTATTTCTGCTCACTTCATCGCTGTGGATGGAGTGCTGAGCAGAGGACGGGAAGAGGGCCAGTGCTGCTCCAGTCGTATCAGATTCTCATAAGTGTGTGAAAGAAGAGAAGCGGAAGTCTTGCAGTTTGTCATCTGCCCCCGCGACTCAAGTTTCCCGATTAAAGACGCCTGTGACAAATGTCACGGTGATCCGCGGCAATCAAATTGTGCAATGTTTGTTTGTTTGCGAGGAAGGTGGTGTGTATTTCTATCAGCGTGGTGACAGAGAAGGTGAGAGAGATTAGATTTTTACACCGACGCCTTAGCTATCAGCTACAGTACATGTTTCTATAAAGGGCTGGTTAACCCTTTACAGCATTGAAAAAATATCTCCTTCCACAAACAATGTCCCTGTTAGTCTGGATAATCTGCAGCATAACAAGGACATCTACACTGTGAGTGATTGTCATGGATCTACTTTCTTCAAAGAAGTAGTCCCTGAGAGAACTGCTCACACTCACACTTGTGTGGATTATCCAGGGATTCTTCGGTTTTTGGAAAAACATGTTGCTGTTTATAATTTTTCAAAGTGTAAGCCTGGCAGTATTCTATGTAATATGTTTTATTATTGTCAGCAAAAAGACCAGAACCAACAGCGCGTTTGTGCGTCTCTCTCAGTAGAGAACGAGAGGAACTTCCAGTAAGAAAACTCTCATTTAGAGTCACATAACCATTTGTAGTAATCCGGCTTTGAAACACAAGTTTGCTCAGAAGTACTTTGTGAAGTTCTTTCAGTTTGTCCTGACTGGGATGCTAACTTTTTTTAAAAAAACAATCTAATAGTGTTTTTGCTTTTAGCAGCCATTAACAGACTCCACAAGTCAAGTCAGCTTTGTCTATGTAAATATGCAATATCACCTATTTGATAGAAGAAGCTGGTTGAGTGTCTGTGGTTTGTCCACACATGGGTGAATTTCTAGCCATGCTAACCACTTTGGCCTGATTATATGAACAACTTTTAGTTGGATTGCTACAAAATAAATGGCGTCCTCATCAGCCTCAGCTGTACTTTGTGTTTAGTGCTAGTTAGCAAGTGTTAGCATGCTAACACACTAAACTAAGATGATGAACATGGTAAATACTGTACCTGCTAAACATCAACATGTTAGCATCATTATAAGTATAAGATAAGATAAGAGAGATAGGATCTGTACTTTATTGATCACCACAGAACATGCCATGCATCGGTGAACACAGCAACACGCACGACATGCACACGTCATGCTTAAGGTGAAATTATTTCTCCGCATTTGCCCCTCTTGGTAAGTCCTTCCTCCGCGGCAGCCAACAGCAGCGCCCGGGGACCCAGTTACTTTGTCACCATTGGTCAGCTGGTGATCTTCTTGCATTTTTTTGGTGGGGGTTTTTTATGGAGGATACCCCAGGTGAACATGGGGAGAACATGGAAACTTCCTCGAGCAGCAGGCACCGAAGGCATGGTGGAGGACACGCCCCCGGCTCCCACAGCGAGAATTGAACCCGGGACCTTCTAGCTGTGAGGCGACAGCGCTACTACCGTTCCACCATGCCACCATGCTAAGCATGTTAGCATGATGACATTACCATTTAGCTCAAAGCGCTGCTGTGTGTGAATAAGGTAGAAACCAGCAGTGTAGTGGGAACTGTAGTTTTTTGGAGGTCTACACTAACAAATGCATCATTCGTTCAAATCACAAATGGTTCAAATTCCAGTATCACATGCTGTAGGAGATGAAGAAACAAAAAGATTAAAATTTGATCAAAAATATATAGTTTCAGTTTTTTAAAAAAAGCTGAGTAATTTTCTTAAACAGCTGGGCGCTGCAGTTTTTAGTAAACATTTCTAAAACTGGAGTAAATAGTATATTTGGTGGGGACTATTTTTGGCCGCGGATTAATCCACATGCCCTGGTGAGTATTTAGGGCAGCAGTATGGTGTACAAGTGACTCTAAATAAACTACAGTGCCCATGTTCATAATAATAAAGAAACATGTGACAGGTTGAGTGCTGTGGCTCATTTATGTGTGTTTAATAACAGCAGTGTTTGTCTCTGGAAACAACACTTGCTCACAATTCATTGCTGCACGAAAAATATAGAATATCACCACCCTTATCCTTTAATTTTAAGTTTTCAAAGCTGTGAGCACAAATTCACCTCCACTGTCTTGGGTTGGAGGCAGAAATTTCAGAAACATCAGAGCCAAAGAGGTCACTTCCTCCCCAGTGGTGTGGTGAGAGGTCACCAGTGGGCCAATCACCAGGCCACTTTCACCTCTCTCTCTCAAAGCAGCTGCTTTGTCCTTGCGGGATCGATCCGGAGTGGCATTGTCGGGTCGGTTCTGCTGCGCCCCTGTCAGCAGGGAATCCAGGCGTTCCTAACAGGAGCACGTCACATGGCCCCGGCTCCCCTTCAGGGTCCAGATCCACCCAGCTCCAGAACACATGTGGTCTGGCCCACTGCCACCTCTACAGCGGCGGCACACACATGACCACAGAAGCTGAGTCTGACTGTGTGTGACAGAGTGTGTGTATTCATGCAGATGAAGTTTATGACCTTGTTTGTAGCTGTGGGATGACAGAAGGCCCTCACATTGGGGAGCTTTACTGTCACCACTTGCAACAAAAAGTTTACCCCTTTTATTCTTCAAGGGCAATATTTGAGTTTGGACAAGATCCTCATGGCGTCTGTGCACCTATGGATGTTGTTTTAACAACACAGAGTTCTTTTATACAAAGAATTATGAAGATGTTGAACAGAGAGTGTCATGAAGAGCTGATTTTCGCGCTGCCTCCTTAAGCAGGGAGGGTGGGTTAAAGGGATAGAGAGATGAAAGACTAGTGAGTGATGGTGAAGATCTCTGCATTGTTAAGCTCACGGCACCCTGTTCTCCTCCACTTGAATACAGACGTGCTGCTTCGTCCCATTACCTTAGCTGCCCTTCTGTTGCCCCAACAATGTGCGTATAGTCTCCAGTAATGGTGGAGACAAGCAGAGGTGTTTACACAAAGGTTAGAGCAGCCACGCTCATGTACAGATTTCAAAATTAACCCCCTCCTTGTTCGGTTTTGTCACCTTTCTCCCCTCTTCCTCACCCCTCCACTCTCCTCTCAGAGAGCCACAGAGCCTGTTGCGCAATGGGCCGTAATTTTTCCAGCTCTTGTTCGGACATCTTTTTGTGTTTAATCGTGGGAGATTGAAGGGATTAAGCTGGAGATTACGTATGGCGGGATTACACTGACCCCGTTAACGGGAGGCCTCTGGGACGGGATGAGGGTAAAGAGGTGCAGAAAGGGAGGCGGTGGAGGGGGAGAACCATGGGACCAGTCGAGGTAGATGAGGGTGGATAAATGACGCGAGAGATGGAAGGGAAGAGGAGAGAAGAGGGGGAGTTGGGAAGGGATTTGGGAGATAATTGTGTGGGATCAGAGATGTGTGAGGAATAGAAAAGATGGTGGGGTAACAGGAAAAGATTTCACTGGGTGGGGGCATGAAAAGGGTAGATGAAAGGACAGAAAGTGTTTTTTGAGAGGTGTGGCACTCAGAAAGCTGAAGGATGATAGTCTTGGACATCCTTCCAAAGGATGGATGAGATTATACCCACCATGTTCACATCAAGTATAAAAGTCACATGGGGCAAGAGAAATCAGACGATCATACATAAATCCCCAGGTTAGCCAAACTTATTTGAAAGAAAAATCTAAGGCAAACTAATATTACTAACACTTTTTTTCCTGTGTAATGCAACATTTCAGGTGTGTCTGCTTTTAGTTCTACCAAGAACGAAAATGTAAAGAACGGATTAAACCGTGTGTTTGTCTTCTCTAACGTAAGATGCAAACGTTAGCATGTCTGGCTAACTACCTCACTACTTACAGTGCTGTAACTTAGCTTCCTCTTCTTGGGTTACAGATGATGTTAGCGAAAGCATTAGCACCTCTGTCCTGCCCTTTACCGGATGTGTAATATGTGTTTAAACTCATTACGTGTTATTTATGACACGTCTACATAGTTCATCAACCAATGAGGATGTTGACTGTTTGTGGACGAAACAACGTTAGCCTCAGTCTTTTAGCATGGCGTGATGTATGTAGCCATCAAGTGCACATTCATGACATATTTACAGAGTTTGCATTTCAAATGAGTCAGGTAGTGAAAGTTTGCAACCAAATTAACATTAGCTTGATTAGCTAGCTGGTGAGCTAGCAGAAAGCTAATAAAATCATTGTATTATTTAAAAAATATATCAGAGTTTCAAGTGATGAATCTGCCACCTTTATCCCTGTGAACTGCTCACGTGGCGTGCTAGATTCAAAGGCAGTAACTGCAGTGGTGGGCTTAAGGGTCAGTTACTCCGTTGAGTTCAGTGCCATCATCACTAGCTCATCATCACTCAGCTAGAGGTAAAGATGCTTACCAACATTCACTGATTTGTCATGTTTAGCTCCTCCATTTTATTTCCCTGTTGATCTTTTTCCATAAATAGGTTTTACCTTTACAATGCATTAACAATTCAGATTAAAAGTCACGCTGCAGTTGGTGAACTTGTGCGTGCTCTCGTCACCGACACGTGGAAAAATACATTCACACTCTCATGTTCTCACGTAAGCAGTAACACATGCACAGACACTGTCATGCACACACAAACACATACGCCCATACAGAGTGGCTTATTACAAACCCACATCCCATATTGAGGGATTTAATCATCAGATTCTGTGTCATCTCTGCTTATCCATGTTTCATTCATTTTGAACTGCCAGTTTTGGTTTAACTGGAAGTCAGAACAGATTTATCGGAGCTATGGAGGAGAGTCATTGTCATGTGTCTGGACAGTGAGAGAACACAGGCAAATGGAGAGACACCGGAGTAGTAGGGGATGGAGACCTTGAGTCTGCAGCATCACTCACTCGCAAGTGCCGCATCATGCCACAGTCACTGTATTGACGATGACTAAGAGTCAATTCATAATACTGGCTCTTGAATATCTTCTCTTTCTGTTGTATGTAGTGAATTGATCTGTTAAAAAAAGTTTAAAAAAAAAAAACATCTTCATGCATATATGAACACAAAATGAGACATCTACCAGTAACGAAAATGTGAATATAGCCCACAGAGCGACGGCCATTCGGTCAGGCTGACAAGCACTTCTTCTGCATCCACATCCTGTCCTCCTTGTTTACTCCGGAGGCCCTCTTTTGCATTGGCTACAATACCTTGATGTCACCCATCGATTGTCAGCAGTTAGAGAGACGCGCGCAATGCCCTGATTAGCATACAATTAGGATTGACCTGCCGCCCCTGGGACCGGACGGAGCGAGGGATGGATGGAGGGGTTTGGAGGGAGGGAGTGATGGAGGGAACAGCAGCCTGACACAGTGGCTTCTGTTTCTGCTGACACGTGCAGGACAGTGGTGGGGTCTCAGAGGGCAACGTGGGCCAAGGTGTGCCAAACCTGTATTGACGTCTGGGAGAGGTGTCTCGGCCGCACTGACGGACGCCACTATGAGGGCTTAATGACCGTCCCAGCCAGGGAAAAGGTGCATAGGTGTGTGTGTATCAGTGTGGGAAGTAGAGAGTTGGAGAAGTGATTGAGGACTTTTTAACAACACTTTGTCCGGCAGATATGGATACCTGCATGATGCTACATTTGGAAATGCACTTCAGGTGATTATTGGGCGGCAACAAACCATTACTTACTCTATTCATCTCGATCTCTATGTGTTGATTATTTTTCTGTCTATAAAATGTTAGAAAATGGTGAAAAATGCCCATCTGAATTTCCCAGGGTTCAATGCGACACCTTGTTTTGTCTCACCAACAGTACAAAATGCAAATATTATCAATTTACAGTGATATAAAACAGAGAAAATCAGCAAATCCTCACATTTGCAGCCTGTAAACAGCAAAGGTTTTCCCGTCTTTGCTTGACAAATAACAATTAACCAGCATTAGGTGCTTCCACTGTTCGCAGTGTGGCATTCTGGATGGATGCATCGCTATCTAATGACACCATAGAGCTGACATTTGTCATTTCATTTCCTTTAAATTTTTACTTCATTTATCAAGTACTTTGGTTTAAATACTTGCATTGATGACACCTCAGCTGTACTTTGTGTTTAGTACTCATTAGCAAATGTCAGCATGCTCACACATTAAACTAAGCTCTGCTATTAGCAGAACGTTAGCATGTCACTGTGAGTCCTCGTTAGCATTAGCTCAGATCACCGCTCTGGCTGTAAACACTTCATCATGTTGAGGAACACTCACATTATCTAAAACAGATACTTGACATTGAATTCTTAACCAGGTCTCTCATGATCGAAACTTGCTCTTACTGTGCAGACAGTCGTTTTAGTGTATTTTTTTTAGTGTAGCAGCAAAAACAATCCTGCAAACTTAATCTCAAATGACACAGAAATATTGGCTCAATTGTGCCATCAGGGTAAATTATTTGAACTCTGCCTTTTTGAGCTGTGTGTTAGATGGCTGCAGGTGAGTCACTGCAGGAGATAAATGCAGCGCTGACATTGGTTAACTGTCCATGAATTCATATGCGTGCTGAAATATAAAAATGTTCCACTAAAATGAAGCATTGCTCTGGGAAACGGTTATAATTCTCTTGCTGGCCTCTTAATGGCCTCACATACGTTTCCTTTAATGGAGATTCATATGTTTGAAAATTTGACCTTTCTATGATCTCCTCTGGTGTGATCTCCCTCGTCCCGTTCTCCTCTCCTCTCCTGTCCTGGCACACCTATAGGCCCGGGCCGGCTACCTCTGCTGCTGCAGCATTGAAGCCTTAATCAGAGGTGCGTATCAATAGTATTGAACCCAGAAATCCCCCTGTGTCCCATGGCGTTTGTTCTGATGCATTGATGTACTATTGACGGAAACAGGACGGCCAGCAGTGACAAATTAAAATGTCAGCCGTGGCAAAGGTGAGCCTCGCCTCTCCCCGCCACGTCCTTAAGGTGGGGTGACAGGCCATCAGCTGAACGATTCCTGATAAAATGCTGACACCTCACTCACACACACACACGCATACACCCACCAACAAGGACATTGGTGACAAGGGGAGTTGCATATTGAAAGGTAGCGAGTCAGGTGAGAGGACAAGTAAGGGGATAAACTGTGACATAACGGTTTGATTATACAATTCTGGTCGGTGGATTTCATTTAGCTAAACCTGAATCACATATTACCAAAGTACAGATCAGTTATTTAGCCACTTCTTTTGCATCTCAATAAAATATGATTACAGAGTACTGATGAACTGTGTAATTACACAAATGAGAATTAGAGAAATTATAATGCCGGTGCACGGTTGTGTCATTTAGCATGAGGAGGCTTGATGCACATTTATTTCATGCAGTGTGTTTGGAGGAGTGAGATGAAATGAAGACAGAGTGACGGAGGACACGAGTGCTAGGCATGCTGTCAACATTTAAATATCATCAGGCCTGTGCGTGCGCTCCCACCCGTCTGCCCACACACACGACACACAGACAGAGTATATGATAACCGATGGAGCTTTGCAAGAACTTAAGCCTCCTCGTCTCTCTTCTGACTCTCTTTTGACTATTTTGACAGTTGATCTGGATGTAATTGCGGCTACTTGTAAATGTACCCCTCCACACATTAATCTGTCAATGTCATTCTCCTGATGTTCCAGCTGTTCTCTGGTTGTAATGGTGCTGCATTGTTGATGAGCGTAACTCTGACAGCCAACTGTCCGAACTAGACCGGGACAGCTACGGTAGCCCGGCCTCAAGAGAACCCTCATCAGCCAACCAGGGTCAAGGACTGCCACTGATTGACAGCTCTGTTTAACTTAGATCTACATCAAGTCATTGTGTTTACATGACACGCATCCTAACTTCCAGGGGCTAACGAGTGCCTCAACTGTAAGGGTGTCTGGTTTCCCAGGCCAGAATACTGCTCTGGTATCCTGCTGTTGTAAGTAATGGATGGAGGGAGTGGTACTGTCGGTATCAGGTTTGTTTTATTCATGTTCTCTGTTGCAATATTAAGCCTGCTATCGAGCCATCCTTGACTGACCTGTACTGCCTCTGCAGTATGAACAGACCAACTCCTCGCCTCGCTCCTGTGTAGCCCAGATTCAGCCTGATCAACATGAGCTGTAGTCTAATTTATGCATCGGCATGCAATTTACAGAACAAACATTAGCATAGGATCTGGAACACAGTCCTATACATCTTGAGAAAAATTGATTTATACGAGGACAAATCTGCATCGTCCTGCCTGTTACTTAGAGCAGGGATGTAGCATTGTTTTGCAAATGGCATTCTAATATGATGCTCATGCATTTAAAAACAAAAATATGGGCAGCACATGGCAAACAGGTCAGTGCTGCCCCACCGCTGCTTCAGTTCCCTCACTCGTTCTGCGAGTTTTTGTCCTCTACTAAAAGTCACCTGTCAGTGAAAGTTTGGCATCGTCCACATGAATCAATAAAATAAATATCTTACCATCATAGATCTGTGAAATCCACCCCACCATACATTTTACTGTGCAGTTTGTGCAACATTGAAATACTCTTTGTGTGCGTAACATGCTAATAATTTACAAAACAGCTCATTTTCTTTTCTCCTCCATGTTACTCAGGTTTGAGGTTTGGCTCAACTCTGATTCCAACTGTACTGTCCTCGAAATGAGGAGTCCTTAAACTGTGTGACGTCCTCCAGTGCACACAAGGAGTAACTTCTTCTGGATATTTATTGAAGGTTCACTGCAGTAAAACTGCAACGAAAGCACATATCGCAAACAACAACATAGGCAACAACATAGATGAATTGCAGCAGGAGGAGCAGCCATACTGTGCTCTCCACGGTGCCTCATCATCTCTGAGGGGAATTCCCTGCACTAACACTACTGATGCTGAATGCCGAGGAGGGGTCACTGCAGCACTCCAAATCCTTTACCACAGTCTGAAATGCATGCGAGCAGAGGGCAGAGCCGTAATGATGATGTTTAGTTGTTTGGCCCATGAACACCAGCATTTAAAATGGCTAAATTTGTAGATTTGCTTGTAGGGGCAAAAAGATTTCAACCTCTGTGAATTTTGATGCAAACCATCTTGATGGTGATGACCTTCAAGAGAATGGAAGCCAAAGAGTCCAAAACAGGAGACGCTCTGAGCTCATTAGCTGAGCTTTTTCATCAAAGCTGCAAAGTTGTCTGTTGAATAAGTTGTGCCAACTTAATGTCCCATCAGTGACCCAGTGAACCAGCTTGTTAACTGACATTGAACAAGCGTGCTAGCTGGGAGCTATTGTGACTGACTAGTGCTTGCATGTTTCCAGTGGGCCAGCATTTTAGCAGCAAGCTCAGCAGCTACAGTAGACGGCTAAGTCGTCAGTAGTCACTATGGCAACAACCTTTTAGAACTGCCTTAATGTGAGGTTGGACCAGAGATTGGAGCAGAGGAGCAAAGACTCTCAGAGCGCAATTAAGTTCTGCCAACACCCACAGCGGAAAACAATTCATTGATCTTCATTGACTTTGTATTTCATGAAGGTGCCTCCTTGTCACTTCCACCTGCTAGAAACAACTGAAAAGTGCCTAAAAGCTGCACTGTGGAGGGATGCACTCCCAACAGAACCAAGAGCTGAGGCTTTACAAGCTGCTGAAAGGAAAAACCGAGCCTTTAGGAAGACAGAAGTTGATACAGGGAATAAGACAAGAGAAGAAGAAGAAAACCTTACACTATGCCGACATATGCAGCAGCTGTTTTGTCAAGCTACAATTGCTAATTTAGCTAACTAAGCTTATGCAGGGCCTGGTTTTCATCTATGTTCGGTTAAATTGTCAAGGTCAAGAACACCACATGGGTCGTTTGTTGAGGGATGGTTTCTCTTAAGGATAAGGAGCACTGAGACAGACCGACAATACAGAGTTTATTAATATACCTTTTCCTCTCTGGACATGCTGAAATCTAATGTTTTTAGCTAGCTGCAGATATTTTGTTAGCGTGTCAGTGGTTGGTTACATTTAATGCAGGGATTCACTGTGTGTACTCTAATGTAAATGTAAGGGGTATGTGGACTGTGGTAAGGGTGGCGGGACGGCCCAGGGCAGGGTGCTGGAAAATTTCCCTTATTTTTAAATCCCAGTGTTGACAGGCATGAGCGCACTGTGGCTGCACCGAAGAGAATGTGCACAGGTGTCATTCAAAGACGTTCGAGTGGATGTTTCTTTTATACCTCCACAAGCACCAACATATTTTTTTCCGGTGCATTTGGAACACATATTTCAGCATCTCATAATGCACGAAAATAAAAGGCATTGTCATGAACTGAGGTCTTCGCATCTCCAGCAGATTCTGCAGTCAACAGATCCCTGGCTCGTTTTAGACAGATGTCACAGCTGTGATAGGGACACCAGTCACTTCTATTTCTGTCTCTGCTCTTTGCTCACTTTCAGTCTTTCTCTCCTCCGTGTGACAAATGGACACCACGCAAGTCCATGAGTAATTTTCCAACGATTCATTTACACTGTATATATTTTGCAGTGATGTTTGTGTAACAGTAAGCCATTTTAGCATTGCATAGTGTTGACCAGTGTGTTCATCTTATTTGGCAGCTTGCGCACGCACACACACACACGCGCACACACAAACACACACACACACATGCATGCACACAGAAGCACACACACACACACACACACACACACACACACACACACATACACATACACATACACACAAAATGCTGTAATATCTCTTTGGGAAGCTTCTCAATTCTCATGGTGAGCTGATGATTTTTTATTACAGAGGAAAACAAAAGGACTTGACTGAGCGCAGATAAATAACAACCTGCCAGAACTATTATATTAAAAAATGGAGGAGTAATGTTTGATTAAATTAGAGTTCAGCTACTTGAAGCTGTTTTGAATGTCTGGATCTGCAGATTGTATGACAAGTGCTTCAGTGAAACACTGCACTAAGAGGTGTTTCTTTGCTTGGTGACATGTTTCTGGTTGTTTGACCATACTGGTCCCAGTCCCAGATGCATAATTTCAGCTTGTCATTACCAGAAAAAATGGCCATATTGGTTGTCCGTGCATGTCGATGGTTACGACCCATGTTTAGGTTAATTGTTAAGCAGCAGTCTTTAGTGGCTGTGGTAATTATGATGACGTAGCATAAAGAGAAACCAAAAGTCAACATTGGCTTATTTTGATTTACATAACATAATGTAGCAGTAACATTTTTTAACCCAAACTATGATCTTTTCCCAAATCTACCAAGTAGTTTTGTTGCCTAAATCTAAGAAACTGCAACCATTTCACGTTAACCATCACGATGAAGGTCTGGTACACTTATAGCTGGTACTCTCCACCTGCGAGTGTCCAATATTTACTCTCCTTTTAGCTCTGTTTTGGTCTCCACCAACTCCTGTGGGAAATATCTGTCTCTTTAGCTGCTAAATGCTCCACTGTGTTCCCCAGTTAGTGGCTAACTATGTCGGTCACAGTGGGTTTTTGCTGAGAATAGCTGCTTACTGCATCTGACAACACCAACAACAGTGATGAGACTGAATCAAAGCAGTCAAGTTGTGTGCTATAAAACCAAAACAGTGAGCTGAAAGACGCTTAAATGCTTCATAGAGCTGAGGGCAACTGCAGTGCAGTAATACAGTCATTTGATTATTTGTCTATATAAAATATAGATTATAGCAGCTTTAACAACTGTAGGAGACGTGGACAACGAATACCAATAAGTTAGAAATCACCTGCCTCATTAATAGAGCTTATAGTCATTGTATAATTTTAGCAATTTGAATCCATTTAAGGTCGGTTCATCAGCAGCTGTTGGGTCTTTTGCTCTTGACTGCATCAACAAAATATTCAGACTTTGAAATCTTTATGCTTAAGAGGTTGATGAGTTTTCCCTCCACAGGTCAAACTGATAGAAAAAAAAAACTTTGTCAGCAAGAAAAGCTGGTTTAAAATGCAATCTACAATGTTGTTAAATTATCAAAGAGATTCCTATGTTTCTGTGTTGTCTATGATTGGGGTTAGTGTTAAATGTTTTATCTGTATGCTCCCAACACCCCAGGTTGTATTCTACATGGCTGCTCCTCTCAGAAGTTCTTGGAGATATGAAGATTAGCACTAAATAATGGATGCCTAAATTGTGAGCAACGTAGAATTACACGCACAAATATTCACACCAAATAATTTGCAGTGAAGTCGGTCGTCAGTGCTTAGTCAAAAACCATCTCCTTCATGTCACAACAAAGCGTGCGCTCAGCTTTGTCTCAGAAAGCCGTTCCTCCCTTATTTCCCTTCATCTCCATCATTTCTCATCTATGACCATCTTTCTCTCTCACTTTCCCCCTTGCCTCGTCTTCATTATCCCCCTCCCTCCCCGCCGCTTCGCTCTCTCTCATCTGCATCTTTCGCTCTCTGCCTACATTTCCTTGCTGCCTTCCCGGTGGTGGAGCCACGGCCCAGACCTAGTGGTCGTGGGGTTCCAGATGGTCTGGCTGGCGTAAGGTTCAGAACTGACCCCTCGGCAGCTGATCCCGTCCTACCTCAAACCCCAGGGGGTCCGGGAGGGAACACGTTCCTCAAGCAAGATGAGAGGCAGAGGACAGGAGAGGGACCGGGGGGCTGGGGGAGAATTGCATAACGGCTGAACTTGTCATTTACCGCATCTCCTCCTCAAACAGTCTGAGGCTGTTTCTTTCAAAGTGCCTGCACTTCAGAGTTGTTTGAAGCACAAGCACACACACTTTGCTATCACTCAAGTGCTGTGCAACAAAAAAAAAAACTGGCTTGAATGGTAGAGGGAGGGAGTTGGGGAAATAAAAAACAGACGTATCGTATTACAGACAGAAATGTGAGAGAGATTCAAGACAATGAGGGAGGGAGAGTGGAAAGGAAGAGTCAGCGAGGCATGGATGACAGCCTGTGACGCCACATTAGTCATTGTGCAAGAAGACAGAGGTGTCTACGCGGCCTCTTTAGCACTGTCTCCTCTAATGGCCGTGTGTGTGTGTGTGTGCATGCACGTGTGTGTTTGTGCGCTCGAGGAGGTGCGGTGCCCGCAGCCTATGGTGCGTCCCGCCGATGCTGCCTGTGTTTAGACAGCGGCTGCAGCAATGTTGATGGAAACACACAGGGGGAGGGAGGAGGAGGGAGGAGGGAGGAGGAGGTGTGGGGGGGGGGGGAGCAGGGCAGTGCTAATTGGGACAGAAGATCGGGGTCAGGAAGAAAGAAGGAGAAGGGAAGAGGAGCAGAGGAGAGACAGGGAGTCCTCGAGCCCTCCGGTGGCTCACTCTGCTTAATGATGCGTCTCTCTCGTAATTAGCAGACGGTAATTAACGCTCGGATCACCTGCGTCTCTGCGGGTCACATTCCCTCCTCTCCGCCACTCCACATCCACGCCTCGCCACAAACAAGCGCCAGTCACATCCCCGTGGTCCAGACCTCCAAGCAGCCCCTGTGGCTCAGACTTAGCTAATAAAAGCCTTCCTTCCATATGGGGCGCACATTTTATACATTTATCTATGGCTCTGTCTAAACCAGCTTGTGTTTATTTTCTTGTGTTTGTCTGTTTGTCGCCGCTTCAGCACCGCTCTGCTGCACGTGTGTGCGCGCGGTAAGCGAGTTTATATGGGAGGCAGCCAGTGTTTTGTACACACGGTCTGTCAGGCTGTGTTAGAGTGGGCCTCACCTCCAGGCTGGTTTAAATATTAAGACTGAGCGGCGGCTCAACATGCATATTTAAATGCAGCCCTTGTGTGGATGCAAGAAGTGGCACGCTGGTGGTCATCCGACGCGGCCAAAACTTTCACTCTCCCAACTCAATTGTCATGATCTGAACCGGTCAGATCGCGCGCACCTGCCTGACCTTAATGAGCCGAGCGCACTGCGCATGACAGGAATAGGCGCCCGCACGCATAAACACACATTTGGTTGCACACAAACACATGCAAAGAAAAATACACACAGATGGTGGCGCAAGACACAATATGCTATTGCTGGCTTGCTCCACGACCGTTAATAAAACATGGAGTTGGTGAGACATTCATTCCAGACAAACCCATCTCCAAACAAGGCTTTGTGCTTAATAATACAGATATGAATTTATCCATATCTCCTCTGCTCTGCTTCCTCACTTGTGTGCCCTGGGATTGGGTCATGTTGGGTTTTGCCCCCCAGGGGTGGCGAGGGCCCGTGGGATGTTCACTTTCTTATTAATTGAATTTTAAAGTGACCTTGCAGTGATATTGATCTTCATTTGATGAAGCACACACACGCACACACACTTACACACGGGGAGACACACACGCATCCATCCTGCCTTATGCATCCTTCACAAGCTCAAGGTTAGCGTAGCAGCAAAGTAAGCAGCGAGTCAGAGTGCTTCGTGGTGTAGAATATTTGTCAGAGTTCTGTGATGGCTGAAGTTCGGGAGTTGTGCTGAGCCGTGCAATAAAGGCCGGCGGAGGAGACAAGAGGAAGAAGAAGGTGGAGGAAGGGGAAGATGGAGAGGGAGTAAGAGAAGAGGAAGGGGCTTCATTCACAGTCAGTCTATTGTTACTACACTGAGCCCACCCCTCCTAACCCCCCAGTCCAACCATTCTGTGCATTAGGTTGGCAAATATAATTCATTTTGCATCTCATCACATATAAACCATATTGGCTAACCAAGACTCTCAAATTGTCCTTAGTAGGAGTTTCTTATATTTCCTATTGATCTATATTAAAAGACTGAAGCAGTGCAGTTTCTGCTAATGACAGTGAATCATATGCAGACAAAAGTGCAGAAGGATTCACCTCAATTTTTTATCTAAATTGATGTTTTTTTTAAATGATTTATTTTTCCAAATGCAGAAAATTAACCCATCCTTCTGCACTGTGCATGTAGGTGTTATTTCGGGCAGATCCAAAGTGCTGGGTGAAGCCAGTGTGATGGAGTGGTGGGGGGGTGAAGAGGATAAAGAGGGAAAAGAGAAAGCAAAGGGTGCTACTGTGTTACTGGGAAGTGAAGAGGAAGAGTGCAGGTGTGAGGGAGAGGAAGACTTCTCTGACCTATTTTTCAAGGAGTTTGGATGCTGCTTGGCCCCAGCTTCCCCACTAGCAGCTCCCTCTTCTGGTGCAAAGCATGTAATGCACCCAGAGACCAGCTCTATTAAGTGTTTTCATTCCTCATTAGTTGGACTGAAAGTCAGATTTTTACAAATTGCTAGTGTCTGAACGCTCTCATCCATCACTTTGCCTGCTAACAACAGCTGTCAGAGTGATTTTTGCTTTTCGACACCGAATCAGACGAAAGCCGTTGATGACTTTGATTGCAGAAAATGGTTCAGAGTTACTTAAAAGTCTCTTATCTGGGAAGAATATCTCAGTTGTACTTTGACAAAGGTGCCGTTGATTTAATTTTGAACACATTAATTCTGTTGGATTACATGTGAAACGCAGGGTTAGCGTGTTGTATGTAGCTGTGTCACACCCGCGAGTGTGAGAGTGATCGAGCGGCTGTGTGTGTCCGTGTGTGGGTGTGTGCTCGCAAGCCTGTTTGGGAGTGTGAGGGTGTGAAGGAAGAAACAGCAACTCAACACAAACTCAAAATCGGCTGCTTCCTTTATGCTTGTCAATCTGTGGAACTCTGTTCAATCATCTCTTTGGTTTCCACTTAAGAAATATGTGCAAAAACAAGCTCAACAAGGTGACTTTTTGAAGCAAAAATCCATTTTTTTTTTAAATACTTGACAAAGTTTTGTCTGGCGCCAACATTAGTGAGGCTGGTTAAATACAGTGAATCACTGACCTAAGCTTTCTGCCTGGTGACATTTACAGAGACAGAGGGATGTTAAAGAACCTCCAATAATTTCTGGCGTTCATCACACACATTGACGCTGATTGTCTGCGTAAGTGCTACATGCAGGGGTTAATAGCAATTGATTGGATGCTGTTAATCACCGCGGTTTGTGATTACCTGGCAGGGTCTCATCGATTGCTCATTGATCACTGCATCTCGGCCACTACCACCACGTCTGTGAGCTCACTGTCATTTAGAGCTTTGCCTGTGCAATATTGTCGTGATGACACCCCAGGCGTCGGTGCTGCTCAATGACTCCCTGGTGGCGAATGTTGCTGAAGCACCGGTCGCTCCACCAAAGCTTGATTTACATGAAGTGGAAAAACCCAGACTGGAGAGGAAGGATCTGAGTTAGGCTGCATGCTGTCTGCAGCCTCCAGGCTCTCCTCAGCCAGCTTGTTGTGGTTTAAAGGTCCGTCCCTTCACCTCCTCACCAGAATCAGCTCCATGGTCAGCTCTGTGGTGTGAACTAAGAAGAAAAGTTTACTCTCGCCTCACTCCTTTCCCTCTCTCTGTCCCCATTTCATTCATTTCTGTACCTTTGTGCGCCTGGCTCAAGCCTCCATTAAAAACCTTGTCTAAAGTAATGAGTTTAAAGTCGGGGTACCTGTCGCAGGGAGGGAATAGAAACAGAGACTGTGTGTGTGTGTGTGTGTGTGTGTGTGTGTGTGTGTGTGCCTCCTGCACCTTGTGTGAGCGTGTTACTGCACACCCAGGATTTTGAGAATAATTGCATGTGTTTGTGTGCATGCTTGTGTGTGCACGCTGAGGCTTTGAGGTATGCTTTGACAGCTGCGAATTTAATAAGCAAACGTTAAAGGTGGGGGGGGGGTATGGGGGGGATATGCATAGGGCTCCGCTTATGAAATATGAATGACTGTTTCTGCATCTTCTTCAGCGGGCTTGATATCGTCTCTGGTTTGCAATTCCCCTGCTCGGCTCGGAACAGGATGCACAGTCCAGCAGTCTTGTGAGAGGGGATGTTGTACCGTATATAGATATCTCTCTTCAACTTGTCAAACTCAGCTGCAAAGAGTTTTAATAGGCTGTGTCATATCTTAACTTAAAGCGGTATTTTCTGTCTTTGGTGGAGGATTTTTAGCATGCATCCCCCGGTGCAGCTGCATGAGCAGGCAGTCACCAATACTAAGTGACTTATCTCTTTAAATTGATGTCACACACTTTTCCTCAGTTTGAGAGCCTACAAACTAAAGAGAGGTAATTCAGATGATGAGACTGTACTCATCGCAGAGTTTCAGTTTGCTTATTAATCGATCCAAAGTATTTTTTTCTTGTATGTGTAAACAGAGCATCAGCTGACTCTGTACTCCACTCTTTGTCTGACAGCTTTAGTTACTAGTTGCTTTTCAGCTTAAAAAATGTTCCTACCCTTCCTGTGCAGTGAGAAGCTGCAAAATGCATGATCACAGAGCAGAAAACTGGGCTGGTGTTTTCTGAGCTCATGAAAAGTTGAATTTTTAGAGATACATGGTTCTTACAGGACAACCACACTGCAAACATGGGATGATCTTACAGAATATGATGCATCGCTGTGGATGAGACTAGCCAACAGCATATAAGGTAGTTGAATTAGCTCAACCGTAAACATCTACAGCAGTAAAATTAGCACCATAGTATCTGTAGTAAAATTAGTACTTTTATTTCAGTAAAGGATCTGAATACCTCCTACACCACTTCTTCTGGATCACTTAAAACACATGAACAGACAAACAAACACAACAAACAACAGGAGGTACTACACTGTTGATAACCAATTTCAGATCCCATCTGTCGCCGTGCAGTTAAAGGGACACTTAAAGGACCAGTGTTTGGGAATTAGTGACACCTAGAGGTGAAGCTGCAGATTACAGCCAGCTGAATACTCCTCCCTTCAATCCTCCCTTTCCAAGCGTGTAGGAGAACCTACGGTGCCCTTCAGCTAATGTAAAAACATGAAAGCCAGTGTTTGTTTTGTCCATTCTGGGCTGCTGTAGAAACATGGAGGTGGACTCCATGCAAGAGGACTCACTCCCTCGGTAGGGTTCATTCTAAGCTAACGAAAAGGCAGCCAGGCTAGCGCTAGTCATTCACCACTTTGTGAACACATGATTGGATAAAGGATATTACTACATGGGCTCAGGATCACTTTGTGAAATGCAAATGATTGCATTTTGTTTTTAATTTACATTTTACACAGTATCCAAACTTTTAGAGAAGCAGGGTTGTCAGTTGTCTTGATGAACACTCCGAAGTCGTGAACTTGCGAATCTTCCACTTCTGTACCATCCATCCCATATGATGCGAATGTGCTGTAAGCCCCAGCTCGATGACATAATCAGGGTTATTTCCTCAGACTTGACGAGGCGCCTCCAGAGCCTCAGAGGACATTAAGCCGTTCACAGGCTGAGTATTACTCTCTGTGACAAATAAACATTAATGTGTAAATTTAAGTATTATTCCACATTAGGCTGGATTTGGAAAAAAGGAAACCAATATTTGACATCAGCCTTTGTGAAATTGTTCTGTGAATCCACCTTCATCTAATCTGCTAAGTTTTGTAACATATGATAATCACGTTTGTAGCTTTAAAAGATGAGTTATTGAAAAATGGAGCCTTATCTAATATGGATAAGCTTTTAGATTGCAGCACTGTGAGACAATTTCCGACGCGGACCTGTAATAACTTAATGTTTACCCCTTCTCCACTGCTCTTTCTGTCAGTGTTCAGTTTGTTGTAATTTCTCCAGATGATAAGCTTTAGTTGTGCTGTGCATACTGTTGACAAGAACAACCGTCATAATGCATAATGTCTCACTGTCCTGCTGGCAGCGTGGCTCTATTCAGCAAAACCTTTTGTTGACTGAATATTTATTCAGCAGTTCAGAAATGCACCAAAGGAGGCGTCGCTTTTTCAGGGGAATCTAGAGAGCAGCAGAAACATTAACACAAGAAAAGTTGGAAATATTTCCAGCAGTTCAAACCGGTTGTGCAAACCACAGAAGTAAAGCAGACTCTCACAGCTCAGAAAACGATGTACGAACCCAAGTGAGAGGACGGCATCACATAGAGGAAGTACCAGTATTGATCCTGTTGTTTATCGGGTAATAAAATAGCTACCCAGGTCACAAAATAGTATACTTTAATGTGTTGGAAATACAGTGTAAGTATAGGAAAAGTCATTACAAGTACACTTTTACTTTTTGTGCTTAAATTAAAGTATGTTTGTCACATACTTTTAAAAAGTGCACTTTTAACTAGATGTCATTAAATTCTACTTAAATGTTATTAAAAATGCATGTACTAATTCTGCAATACTCAAAGTGGTATCTCAAAGTACTTTTAAAAGTGTACTAAATTACAAATTTTTATTGGTAATAAATTGTACTTTGAAAAGTATACTTATGCTTAATTAATTAATGTGTACTTTAATTTCACTTAATTTTAGGTATATTTAAGTATATTTGCAACATATTGGTGATATAGTACAATTGTACTGCAAGTGTGTTCTGAATGCTCATGAATCCTGATTTTCACTGGTGGACTTAATTTCCTGAAAGTTGTGCCAATTGAGCAACTTCTTACACGTCAAGTATACTCAAGTATTATTCAAGTAGTACTCAAGGACTGCTTGAGTACACTTAAGAATGCTTGAAGGCGACAAAAATAGTACAAAGTGTACTTAAAATGATTAATTTAAGTATGATGTTTTTTTCACCCGGTTGATCAATAAACTAAAGTAGATCTCAAACATCCTGCTGCTTTCGGGAGCTTTGGGCGTGTTTACAAGAGGCCACATTAAAACTAATGTAGAACAACAGTGGTCAGAGTTTCTTCAGACGCACGGCGACACAGTAACACAGAAGTTTCCGAGTAAAGTAACCACCCCGAGTCCATCTTTAAACACTTCCTCCACACAAGTGAACTAAAGGCAAACAAGGTCACCAGACAATTAACTTTCTTTGTTTTCCTTCTCTATTCCCCATTTCTAATGTATATTAATTCCACCCCCTCAATCTTGAGATTAGATTCCTTTCGTCCCCACAGAGGGTCCTCCCCTCCCTTCCTCCCTCCCTCCCTCCCTCCCCGGCCTAAAACACTGAAAGGGTGATGAAATGTGAAAGAAAGGCGCAAAGAGAAAGAATCCAGCCTCTGTTTCTCCGCATCACTGTGCAGCGAGAGCAGCCTCCCCTCATCCATTCCCCCAGATGCCGTGGTTCTCTGTGGTGTTCAGTTTAACCCCTCCATCCCTCTTCTTCAACCCTAATTACACACTCACACCCACACACGCGCAAGTCCCATAGTAGCGGCGAACTGGCTGCGAGCTCGCTGGGCTCAATAGGATGAAACTGATGGGGTTACAGCCACACACACAACAGCTCTCATTAGCAGTCTCACACCGATAATGTGGAGATGAAAAGACGCCGCACTCCTGTGTGTGTGCTCTGCTGTTTTCTGTGGGCTTACAGTGTGCATTACTGAACCGCTGAAGCCTTGAGAGACACGCAGCCGTGCTTGTGGCATTGTTTTAACCGGCTTTGTGGAGGGGAGCGAGCGTTTTTAGTCCAGCCAGGGGAGAACGCTTTTGTTTCCCTTAGAACAGTGAGTGACTGACAACAGGGACGAGCGGCTGAATTAATGAATGGCGTGTCAGTCTTTGTGGATGATTGGATTACTGCTGTTCACTAATCTACATATTTTGTCATTTCATTCTTTACTTGACCTTTCAGTATCTCGTGAGATCAAAGTCTGGTCTTTGAGGATCCGGGGTAAATAAAAATTTTAGGCTGATTTCATCAATTGTTCCTAAAAATCCCAAGGTGAAATAGTCCAAACTGAAGATATTCAGCTTGCTATCACTAAAGAAAAGCAGCAAATCTTGTTTCTGATTAATTTTCTTCTGATGGCCTAATTGATTAATTGACTAATTCTTTCAGCTCTAAAAAGTTTCTCCATAAAACTTAGATTTAAAAAAAGCAACGCCACAGTCTCAGTGGCTTTTCATCGGCTGAGGCGTTCAGGGTGCCACCAGGCACACGTGTGGCTTCAATTAACCAACCCTTTAGCGAGGCAGAAAAGAGCCCGCTGACACCGTCGAGTGCCTGAACACACATGTGGCATTACAGCCTGTCCATACAAAATACCCCACCTCCACAAACTCTCAAAAAGACAGGGTGTCCCAGCGGCTCAGTGGTTTCAGACACACAGTGTTCAGCCATGATGAATGTGGTCTGGGGCCTCTGAACCAGCCCAGCAAGACCAGAGGACGCACTGATTCCCAGTCAGGTTTACATGTACACCATGGGGTCCTTTTGCTGCTGTAAACTAGAGTTAATTATTTTTATTTAGTTGCAGTCCTGTGTCAAACGTCCTGGTTAGTTTTTGTTATATTTAGTCCACCTCATCCTGTTTTTCATGTCCGCGCTGACGACAGCTGTGAACAGAGGCGTTATGTTTTCAGGCTGTACATCCGTCCGTCTCGTTCTCGTGAACGTGATATCTCAAGAACGCCTTGAGGGACGAACGTTTACTTGGACTCAATGATGGACTGATGAGATTTTGGTGATCAAAGGTCAAAGTTCACTGTGACCTCACGCAACACATTTTAGGCCATAACTCAAAAATTCATACGTTAATTCAGACACAGTTTCACACAAATGTCTCATAGGACAAAACGATGACATTTTATATCCTAAAGGTCAAAGGTCACCTTCACTATGATGTCATAATGTTCTACAGAAACACTTTTCTGGCCATTATTAACGCCATAGCTCAGGAGCAGGAAGGCAGATTGGCCATATTTCACATTTGGTCAGATACTGAATTGCTGACACTAATCTCGGGTGTCCACCTTGAAACTGATTGTAGAGATCATCCGTGCTGCCGGGTTGAAGATGTGTGTGAAGCATCCACGTTTTTCAGTTTGTAGCTTCTTTGTAGCAACATCCACATTTGAAGCATTGTCGTCTATCACAAGCTGATTGGTTGTGCTGATATTGAGCTTCAGGTGGTCGTAGTTGCGCCATGTGATGAAGCTCTCCATCAGTCCTCTGTGCTCCTCTATAAATGAAGACAGCATGTTTCTCACTTGAAATTATTCACTGGAATCATACATGTCAATATAGTGATAGCTTCCATTTTACCAACAACAAATACATTTAATATCTTCTCTTAAATTCCTTCAACTACACATATGAGTCTGGACAGACGTGGAGTAAAGTGTAGTTTTAGTCAACGAAAACTGTTGTTTCACATCAGCATCCACCCACATATTACCAACACCAACTGACATGCACACACGCACACACACACACACACACACACACACACACACACACACACTCGCCAAGTCCTGCCTGTGCTCATTATTTGTCCTGCTTGTTTAGTCCTGATAGGTTGCATGCAGCTCAGGACACAAAACTACTGCATTGAAAAAACAACATCTATAATGTCCATTTGAAGAAAATACAGAGAGATGTAACATCATGAATAAATGGCCAAAACCTGACCTTCTCATATTAAGACAGGGCTGTGCAGTGCGACAATTTCCGTCACATTTGCTACTAAAAATCATTCAGTGCGAAGAGAAACATGCATCCACTAACAGTGCGACGGTGTTGCGCTGGTATCATGTTTAAAAAATAGTGGGGAAAAATAGGCTATATTACTGTCTCTTCTCCTATTTGTGAGTTGTTGGAACAATGCTTCATGGGAGTTGTACTTCTAAGTGTGTACTGTCCTTCTCAATCTGAATACAAAAGAACTACATTTCCGGGTAAACGTTCCCGCCCTCGCTGATCTGTGCCGGGAAACCGCGACTTTTTTATCATTTTTGTGACAAACCAACCACAACAGCTAAGAATAACAAGAAGACTCAAGCAAAATGAAGTGGTATTTTTCTGTAGTTTCTACCTCGGTAGGTCACGACAATGAGGATAAAAGACGCCGTTTGGAGGAAAATAGTACTACTACAGCGTTTACGGAGTCTGACGCTGAATCTTCGTCACTCGTCACCTCTTCATCGGACCGGCCTGTCTCCTCAGAGACAAAAATTAATCGATTCAAGCCTCAGTGGTTAAAAGATTTCACCTGGCTTGTATACAACCAGAGCAAAAAGGCAGTGTTTTATAAGTATTGTATGGCTGCAGGTGAACGGACGGCCATATCTAATTCAGACCAGCAGACAGTTCACTGATGCCCATTGAAAATATAACACTGCTGATTTTTCATGTTTAAAAATGTTTAAATTCATCCTGTTGTGTTCAGGTGGAGGAAAAATGAAGGTTAAAGAATCGGTTTAATTGTAGTTCAACATTGTTAGAATTTCTTATCAGTATCAAATTAATTTAGCCAATAAACACGTTAACTAACTGTCCAACTGTGTGTGCTACTACATTTTTCTTTGTGCTACTAAAATTTTTAACTTGTTAGCAGTGCTACCATCTAGTACAGCCCTTTTGTCTGGCTACAAAAGTTTTGTAGCCATACCTACTTAATAGTGTTAAATAACGTCCTGTTTTTCATCCATCCAGAGGAACATTGACGGTTGGTGTTGATTAGATATTTGAGCTCATCTGATGGGGCTGGCAGAACGGTGGCAGACAGACCCTTCTTTGCCCCCTTGAACATCTTTCCTTCCTCACTTTCTTTCTCCAGTTTGTTTTTGTCTCCTTGGAGAATTAGCGGAGAAGTGCTAAAAGCCGCTGTGGTGTTGATGCGTTCCACTTCCACTGTGGTAGAGAGTAACTCCAAAATAAGCAGCTGGTGAGGGTCTTGGTGGGTTTTTTTTGCTGCATGTGTTTGAATCTGTTAATATAAACCAAACAAATAAATGTAGAAATGTCTTCATCTCAAACAGGGTTTAAGTAATGCTGTAATAAACGGCACAGTATAGGCATGTTTCATAATTTGGGTCCCTTTTCAAAGCTTTCCATGGATGTGGGTGGAAGGCGCTTGATCTTCCCTTGTTAATATTAAATAAGTCATATTCCAGCCCCCACCTCAAAAACCTATACTCACATTTTCACTGGGGATTGGATGTGAACACGAGCGTGTGTGTAGCTTTCCTTTCAGCTCAGGCCAGTGAGTTTGAGTCCTTTTGAACAGGCAGTAACATGAGGCAACTGTGACAGGCAGGACGACCCTTGATCACTGTTAATTATCTAAGTGGACGTGAGGCTCCCAAACCACCAGAGCGATGCAGCTCGCGCTCTGCATCAGGGAGGGTCTGTGCATATGTGCTTTCAAACCAGCGCCAGACACTTTGTGTGGGTGCACTTGCGTGTTTGTGCGTTGCCATCATGGCCGTACGACACATCGCCCTTCAAGTGTTCGTCATGCTCAGAGGAAGTCGATCATTTTCTTGAACATCATTCAAAAGCGAAGCCGAGTCGAGCCTGTCAAGCACAAATGCACACTAAGGAGCTCTTGAGTAACATGTCTTTAATGAAGCAGAGGCCATTTAAGATTTATGAAAAGAGTTTTACATCCCAACTACAATGGACTGTCATTACACTTGAATTCAGAATGGTTGCATCACCTTTTAGGAAATTATCTGTGCGTGGAGTGTGGAGACGATGCGTTGAACCCCCTGGTGATTAAAAGTGAGGAACAGGAGGAGTGCGGTATCAGTTTTATATGTGCTCAGAACTATTACCAAACTTTCAGATCTTGTGACATGAAAAGGGAGAAAACTTGAAAGAAATTTGTCATGTACCAAAGGAAGAAAAAAAAGTTCTTTGCGTTAACTTTAAAAGTGTCCTCAGTCCGGCGCTCATTTGCATAATGAGTCAGTGTTGTGTGTTCGTGAGTCATGGCGGTCTCGTCAGCCAGAGATCAGAACATACATGGTCAAAGTGTCCTTGGAAGTATTGACTGGATTACAACATGTGACTGATAGACAGCAGATCTAATCCCACTGTTACTCATGAGAGGGAATCTGTCGATAACATCAGAAATAATGGCCTGTTTTGAACATGAATCCAGCAACTTGTGTGCGGCTTCATTTGTACTATAAATATACCGGCTGGCTTTGTGAAATACGTGTCGACGTCTGCTCGTGCTCTCGTTTGTCTGTTGCATTTTATTTCTGTTTAAACTGTAACTGGTGCTGAAGCGCGGCTCAAACAGCTGTTGATGCGTATTCGCTTTGTCGTCGTTGAAGGTGTTCTCCCTGTAACGTGATGCCTTCCGTACGTTAGAGGCTGAGCAATTTTATTTAAGACACCCCTCCCTTCAATGATCAGATTCCAGCCCCCCCCAAAATTCATGGAGGTGCATTGCCAAGGCAACGACGTTAACACCAGTTGCCCTCAGAGGTCAGAGGGCACCTGGTTCCCCTGTGTGCCTCAATCCAAGCCACTTTAAATCCTCTAGACAGTTCATGAATAAGTTACCTTTAAGGTACTTTTTCAGTTTATTAACAATTCTGCCCTTCCTTCCTTCCTTCCTTCCTTCCTTCCTTCCTTCCTTCCTTTGCAGCTGTCTCAGATCCACTGTGATCACACCAGATGTGCTCATCTTCTATAGAGTCAGTTCTACAGAACTAGACAGTTTTCAATTAGGTGCAGAGGTCCGGTCATATGGAACAGCTTTTCTGCTTCAGTCACTCCTCAATTCTGATTTTTAAAAAAAGTCTGAAACCATTTCTCTTGAAGGAGCACAGTATTATGTAAATGAGGTATGATAACACTCTATGAAAGCAGTGCAAATATATGCTATTGTATAACCATGTTTTTTTTACTTCTTCTCTCCTCCTTGGTATTTCTATTTCTAGTTTTTCTTGTTTGGAAGTTGTATTCTCTTCTCTTTTTCAGATACTTTTTAGATACTTGTGTCTGCCGTAAATTCACCTGTTACAGTCTCATACCATGTCACAAATTACACGAGCACAAAATTCATATGCAATACGTGAATTAATAAAAAGTTCCTTACCATCAACCAAATTTTTTTATTTTGACTGCAATGTTTTTGGGTGTATGATGTCAGAGTCGGAAAGTCCTGCACGGATATTTTCACTGACTTTCTGAGATGTTGTTCCGACTCTTAACTCTCACTAAAAACAGCCAATTTCTCAGAATGTCAAACTGGTCTTTTAACTGGTTTTAGAATCTGTAATAAGCTTTTGCAGAAAGTGACAGTGGCATGTGCAGCGCTAACTTAACCCACATCAGTTTGTACTTAAAAGCTGTATTTGGTCAGACAAGCAGATGCTTTGTAGGTAACATATTTTAGTAAAGACAGCAGAAAAACACTTGAAAGTGGGCAGATGAAGAAGCTCAAACAAACAAATGAAACCTCACACCGATGCCTCCCACCTCTGGACCTCTCTCAGACAATAGACAGCTGATTTTATTGGTTATCTGTTGAACAAAATTTTCTCCTCAGTTTTCCAGCTTGTACATGTTCCTCTCCTCCTTGTCTGTGGAAAATCAAAAATGTTGCTTTCTTTCTGTCAGCCCTAAACCGAATAACAGGCATTTAGCAAGTGGGAGTTTGTTGTCAGTTTTCCTAAGCAGATACATCCTTGCATTAGCTGTCAGGCTGTCTGATGTAAAGAAATGGCTTCTGAGTGCCTTTACATTTATTCCCCTAAGATGCAGTGAGGAGAGACCAGAGTAAACAGAAATGCTCCGTGACAACTTATACAATATGTGCGCTGAAGGATGCTGAAGGAGGATGCGAATAGACTATTGCTGAGGGAAAATTACATCATGCCCATGGACTTTCCATCTGTCATTCTTCGGGGAGCTAACTACGCTACAGGCCCAGAATTTGAGTTACAGCATCCTCATGCTGGCAGGTGGATCAAAAAACTCTCCTCGTCTTCTCTGTTTAAACAAAAAGGAAACCTAAGGCGAGTAGTCCAACGCTTTTATCCTGAAATGAAATAAATAACTAAATCCACACAGGGGAGATTTAGGGATCAGGATTCCTGTATCCCCTTCAGTTTCCCTTTAAAACGTCCAGCAGGTCACTGTTACTGCTCTGACTGAATGTAAGCGTTGTTGTTGTGTGTGTGTGTGTGTGTGTGTGTGTGTGTGTGTGTGTGTGTGTGTGATCTCACCGTTGTGCAGATTAATGTTTGCAAGCTGCATTGTGTGTGGAAAGAAGGGAAAAAGCAAGTGAGAGATGGAGGGAGAGAGATGCAGGGGGAGCACAAAAAAACAACACTATCAAAGGAGGGCTTCAAAGACTATCAGCTGCGTCTCCTGGGTAATTTGCGATCCTGCATTCTTTCGACTTCAAAGGGCCGCTGTGTGTTGGAATACTGCAAGTGGGAGAGTGGGGGGGGGGGGAGGCGAGAGATGGAGGAGGGGGAGAATCTGATTTCTCTAATAAATGCTGACACCAGGCCTGTTTGATATTAGATTCAGGGAACAGTTTGATTTGTTATCGCCTTTGAAACTCTTCGGACGTCCTTCAGAGAGGCAGGCTGACTACCGCCGTACGCCGAGTCCAGGAGACGAGAGCAGAGAGCGCCAGGCTGGTGGGACAACTGTCCAGCTATAAAGATGACCATTAAGGAGCTATTGATTAGGAGTCTCTCTGTCTGACTCCTTGTCTGACTCTCTGTCGTGGCCCTTTCTGCGCACACCTCACTCCATCAACAACTCGATGCAGCTGAAAAACATTTTAAGCATCCAATAAGTCAGTTTGATTAGAGTGCTGATGCAATGTGGCTCAGTATGGCATGACTCAACAGTTCTGATTCACTTCTATCACAGGTGACTGCTTTAAAGAGACATTTCAGAGAACTTATATATAAGATAAAATGTAAAAGATCTTCAGGATAAATAAATAAATAAAATTTGAAATGTCTCAGGAGATTTTTCTGATCATGCAGAGTTGATAGTGAGCAGCAGGGAGGAACATTTTGATACCTACCACACGCAGGTGAAGAGGGGAAGAGGAAGCTCTCCGGGGCTGTCAGAATAGCATTTCTATCAGGGTAGTTCACAGCTGCACTTTTGCATATTTCAACACTTTTAGGAAGTTTTCGGGGAGTGGATCCACGCTTGCAGTTTGGAGGGTTTTGGTGCACTGTAAAGATCTTTTACTTAAGTAAATGTATTAATACCACACTGTGAAAATATTCCACTGCCAGTAAAAGTCCTGCATTCACAACATAAGTAAAAGTATATCAGCAAAATGTATGTAAAGTATCAAAAAAGTACCAATTGTGCTGCAAAATGCTCCCGGTCAGTGTTTTACTGTATCTGATGTTTTGTTGTGGATGTTTAACATTGAGCTCTTTTTTAAGTACTCCATATACTTTTGGGTAGTTTAATTTTCCAGCAGTGCATCATATTCTATAAGATCATCATATGTTTGTAGTGCCGCTGTCCTGTGGGAACCATGTATCTCTAAAAAGTCAACTTTTCATGGGAAGAAGAGCTTGTTTTCAGCTTTGTGACAATGCATTTTCCAGCTAATAGCTTACACTAAGAAGTAGGTGAACTTTGTGAATCCATAAAGCAGTGCTTAATCATTCAGTTTGATCAGAAAATTGAGCATTCATACACAGTTTCCACAGGAAGAGCTGCACTCCCAGAAAAAAAAAAAATCACGTATTAAGTTCCTGCTCATGCAAACCAAACATACAATAATATTGTAATTGGTAAAGTAATTAGTAACTAAAGCTGCCAGACAAAAGTTACATTTTATAATCCATCATTTGCACCTGACGTACATTAGAAGATATTCGGTTTGACCCACTTCCACATTGTGCTCCAGCCTGTCCAAAGACAGACAAGTCAGCTTCTCTTAAGACAGTGAATGTCCATCATCACACACTGACAGACTTTTTGTCCTATGATTAAGGCCTTTGATCAACATCTCGGACCATTACACACAAAATGAGCATATCAAGCATATTTGAACATGACCCTCAGACATGTTGAGACGACTCCCAGAGGAGGTTGGGAGCAGCAGGGCATTGTACCTTTTCACAGCAGGATCCCGACATGAATTCTGACTTACTGTGTGGAGCACGTCTGGACTTGGTCCCATTGCATAGTGGTTCCCTTTAACATTCATTTGGTTTGGTTTGGATTTGACACACTTGTTTGATTATGTTTTCCTCCTATGTGCATACATCTCTGGGTACTCCCTAATTTATAAGGCCGTCCCTTAACAGGTTTTAATGTATCTGTCCTTGTATTTACTGACAGCTTCAATGTCAAACTACAGCCTGTGCTCTGGGGGCTCCCTGCTCGTGTCTTTACCAAGGCTGCATACAGAGCTTGGTGAAAGGGCTTTTATGTGGGCAGCTCCATCTGCTTGGGCTGAACTACAAACAAATTTAAATTATCTTAAACTCAAAGTTATCGACATCTTAAGGAGCAAAATGTGGAAAGTGTGTTTTTTTTTAGGTGTAATCCCCCCTTACTCCTCTTTTGCTGAGTCGTTTTCCTGCTTTTCATGTTGATTCTGTGTTGCTTTGTGTGACGTATTTATGCCGCTTGCGTGCAGCTTGAAGCATGTTTTGGGTCAGGGGGAACATCAGGCCTGTGCACAGCCCTGCAGGAGATACACTAACTCCTGGTGTTTAAGTCTTTTCTGAAATTTAAGTTGGTCAGTAGAAGTCTCATTGAGATCATCAAAACAAGAAAATCTAGTCTTACAAAGCAGCCATCACAAACACAACTTTAAAGTCCATCAGAGGAACTCATTTGTTGGAGTTGTTCATGTGAACCTTGCTCTTCAGACACAGACAATTTTACCTTGGACACAAGAATTAAATAAGAATTTATTAAACATCTCAGTCGTCAGCGACTGTATATCGTAGTGTGGTCACTGAAAGTCCCTGAAGAATCTCTTTTGTGAATTCGAGCAAAGATTTTAATCTGCTAGCTGAAACAACCGCACAGATTCTTACCTTCATTTCTACCTGCACATGTTCACACACACAAGCACACAGCTGCACATCAAAGTGGATGTAAGCAGATAACACCTGTGCTGTCGTCGTCTTGCCCCGCATCCACAGTATTTGCTGACCCGGGGGAGGATTGTGGTATTTGATTATTCAGCAGGGTGATTGATGCATGCTACACCACCGTGGTTTGTATGCATATGGAAGCGTGCGTCTCCATTGATCTATCGATGCATGGGATTGAGTAATGAATATGCAAAACTGCAGCGCGCTGCTGCACATCCGAGCGATTGGCTATCGATGAAATCATCTCCGAGTCACAGGTGTTCGGTTCCTGCTGTCCAGTCAGGACGCCGGAGGCTTGTAAATGAGATGTAATCAGTACATCAGTACTAACACTCCTGTATCGGTGCCAGCTGAAAAACACCCCATCATGCTACCATCAAATCTCTCGCCCCTCCTCGCTGCCCCTGCCAGAGTCCCTCCCCTCCCTTTCTGTCTCTCTATCTGCTCATTAGCGCTGGGTTTGGAACAAAGAGCCATCTGGGCACGGCTACCTGCCAGCTCAGGTGGGGCTTTACACAGAAAAGACAGCTTCTCTTCAACATCTGTCTGCCAGGATCAAAGACGTTTCTGTTTACCCCCTTAAACTCCCCCTCTCACTTTCTCTCCTTCCCTCCTTCTCTCCCTCTCTCTCTTTTATTTCTGCCGCCAAAACTTCCCATACATTAGACGGGAATCAGCCTAAATGCGGCGCCCTCCTCCCCCTTCATGTCTCTCTCCGCCTCTTTGTCACTTCCCAGCTCTTCTCCTCGCCCTCGGGGTGTCATGCATTCTCCCAGACTACTTTGTTTTTCTGTTTTGAGCTTTTTTAGATAATTGTTTCCCTGTACGTATAATGAAGGAGACATGATTTTTTGGAATTCCTCCGTGCTTTGCATCTCAGCAGTCACTTGACAAATATATCTTTTTTTTTTTTTTTTTCAATAATTATCATCTCCTCCCAACGATGGGTTTCAAGTGCAAAGAAGTTCCTCATCTCACATCAGCAACGAACAGTTGTGGCGGCATTTTTTTATGGGTGTTTGCACAAGGTATCGCAGTGTCCACTAAGATCGATAAACATGCTGAGCTATATGTGCAGACAGTAAAAAAAAAAAGGTCGGACAGATTTACAGCTTGTAATCAGATGCAGATGGGTCCCCAGTCCCTCGGTGAGGGCAGTTTATATCATGGAAAGTATTGATGTTTTTTTTTTTTGTACCATCCACTTTCAGAGAAATGATGCCGGCCGCTGTTGCCGTAGCTAACCCCCATCCGTGGTTATGAGATGGTGTATTCAGCTGGCCTGGCCCTGTAGCTACAGAGGATCAGGGGAAGTGTTATCCTTTAAGCCAGGTGCCGCTGTTCAACACAGCCGGTTCCTGCTGACTGAAACACTTCCCTGCATGCTGCTGTCTGCTTGTCTGACTGTGCTCTCGCAGGCTCAACGTGTGTGTGAAGAGGTTACACGGGCCCTCTGTCTGAGCTGCGAGTGTGTACAGTACGAATGTGACGAGAGCGCTTTCTGGAAGCCTCCCCGTCGGATGCTGGCGTGGCTGCATTTCTGTTGCTGTTTCAAGCCCTTTGCTCAGAACTAATAAAGATTGATCAGGCTTCCGTTCAAGATCAATGGCGACGCTATTTCGGTTATGCCTCTTTGCCAGGATGCATTCTGATCAATGGCAAAGCTATTTTTTGTGTCGAGGGCAGGGCCCAGTTTACTTCAGGCGGGATGAGAGGAAAAAAGCTCGGCTGATGGACCGTTCAAGGCCACACAAAGCTTCGGCAGCTCCTCCCTTCTCGCCCCTGAATAGTCTCCTATTCTGAAAGTGTTGATAGTGAATTAATTTTGAGAGCTTTCGCATGCTCTGTGTCACACACATTACCAGCAGGGACAATTACATCACTGTCAGATTACAACATGCCACCCACTGTTGTGCCAGTTTATAAAAACACTTCCACGAGATTCAGCTAAAGCGCTACATGCGCCTCCTCTTTTCCCTCTCTACTCTTTCCTCAGTCTCTCTCCACCCGTGACCCCCCTCCAGCACAGACTTTCTCCTGCACTGACTTGGAACTGACGGGAGGGTGCGGAGGGGTCATTGTCCATTTTTCTCCAGCATCATGTTCAGCAGGAGACAGCCAACTGGAGCGTAAAACAAGGCTGTAGTCTGCAGGTAGCCACCGGCTGAGCTCACCTGCCGCTAAATTCACTCTGACAGGTGAGATCACAGCCTCGTGGCGGGGCACGGCACCCGACAGAGAGGCGAGAAGCATGTGGGTGTAGCGGCTACGTCTGCTCTGCAAGACGGTTAATAGTGAAACATCTCATGGGTTACAAGGCTGGACTGACTGGAGCCTTTCTGCTGGAGAGGAATGATAAGGTCTGACCACTCCTTTCATCTGGGCAGGCTGCGAGTTATGGGTCAAAGAGACACTGGAGTCACTTTTCAGAAGGAGTTCATTTAGTTTTAATAAAAGATAATGACTTTCATTAAAGGTGCACTCTCACAACACAAGCATGAACCATACCATAGAATAAGTGGGAGTCATTTAATGAGTTTGAACCATCCTGGGTGGGACAGTATGCCATTTGGAGTACAAACCTCTAAAATGAGGAAATTAGCATTCTTGTTTTATATATTCCTGTAAAAACAAGACATCACACATGAGGTACAAGCTGTTTTTCAGTGTAAATATGATTTTGTCGGTTTAATTTGTACAGAAGGGGTCTTTAATCTTTCATAACCCAGGGGAAGCTGAGGCCTTCTGGTCCCAACAAGATAGGAATTAAGGGTACACTAAAAATAGACTGGATTTTAGGGTCATAGCTAACATTTGTTTGCCAGCAGGAGCCCTACAGTGCAGTGACCAAGTTTCAGCTCATCGACGGAGCAGAGGAGTCACAGCATCTCCCATCCCAGTTTTATCACCCTTGAGCCCTTCCCCAGTGATGGTTGGGTATTTTTTCTGTGGAGTATTCTTATGTTTTTATGGGCTAGATGGCTGAAATATAACAGGACTTAAGCCTAAAATGGCTTCACTTTAAACTTTGCAGGGGAAAAACAATAGCGATCAGAGGAACACCGGCGCGGTTGTGTGTGGTTTGTTTGTCACATTTTCTGTCGCCTGAGTGTTTTTATTTGTTTCACTCAGGTGCAAAACACACCACAGGGATACCACTCCCTTACATGCACATACACACACACACACACACACACACACACACACACACACACACACACAAACCTCCCTACTCAAACTTATCCCAGCTCCACCGCTGCAACTCAGCAAATGTGGCGGGCAGGGTTTAATTTTCTGGCCCCCCGCCTCAGCCCCAGCCTCATGCATTTTTCATCACCACCATCCTGTTCCCAACCAGCCACTGCCGCTGCACAATGGTATTGATTGGCGATTAAGCCATCAAACTGTTATAAAGAGGTTAATATTTTAGAGCTGTTACCTTTTCCGCCCCCCCTTACATTAATGTGTACCCTCTAGTACAGTTTCAAGGGTTTTTAAGAGTTTCCGCTCTCATGCCAGGTCAGGTTATGAATGTTTGATGTAATGCAGACGGCGGGGGGGGGGGTTTCCCGCCCTTATACAATGCTTACTCCAGCTCTAAGGTGCCGTGTTCGATCAGCTGACTGTGCCAAAGGTCGAGAGGGAATAGTGTCAGTCAGCAGAGAGACTGGGATCATACTTTGCTCACACCCTTATGTGGAATATGTCTAGTTGTTGACCAATTTGCTTATGGTAATTCTAATAGATCTCTGGAGGACGCCTGGCAATATTGAGGGTTCAGCGTTAATTGTGACCACTGGGTAAAGAATCTGCAGTCTCATCCTATTCTAGCAACTGATGAGCATCTTTGGTTATTTTTAGGTGTTAATCCAGAGGAGAGACTCTTTTCCCCTCTCCTTCAAGTAATTCATGTAAATATATTTAAGACCTCTGGTATACCAGCCGTGATATTTTCACTTTTTTCTTGCTCTCATTTTGCTTCAGATGGCAAGAAATTAATGCTTCGTGAACTTTTTTGTCAGACGTACCCAAAGTCTCAAGTCATCAACACCATCCATGTGTTCATTTGAATTCATTTAAACCGGATTTTATTAACACTAAGACTTATATCAATATTCCTACAGTAATGTTTTCAAACAAATGAGTTATCAGTGTTGAGGTGATTTGGTTGAGTTTGTATTTACACGACTAACCTTGCAGAAGCTGGATGTTTTAACCATTCATCCATTTCTTTTAGCTATTTTTCAGTTAGCTTACTTTTAGCTAACTATTTGAATTGTTTATCCATTATTTTTAGCCAGCAGTCTGACATGTAATTGTTTTTATAGCAATTTCATCAGTTAGCCTACTTTTAGCTAACTATTTAAATCGTTTATCCATTATTTTTAGCCAGCAGTCTGACATGTAATCATTTTTATAGCTATTTCATCAGTTAGCCTACTTTCAGCTAACCATTTAAACTGTTTCCACATTACTTTTAGCAAATTATTTAAACCATGAATTCATTACTTTTAGCTTTTGAAATTAACAATTTGAAATGTTCTCCATTTCTTATAGCTGTTTCATCAGTTAGCCTACTTTTAGCCAACTATTTAAACAGTTTAATCCACTGCTTTTAGCCAAAAATGTAAAATGCTATTCATAGCTGTACTTATCTATCACTTTTTGCCTACTGTTTCAACTGTTTATCCATTACTTTTAGCTAACTACCTGAACTGTTATTCATACTTTTAGCTATTTCAACCATTTATCCATTGCTTTTAGCTTACAATTTAGAATGTTATCCCATATTTTAAGATATCTATTCATCTCTGACTTTTAGCTAACTATCTGCACTCTTATTCCTACTTTCAGCTATTTCAACAATTTAGTTTTAGCTAAGTATTTGAACTGTTATTTGATACATTTAGTAAAATATTTCAGCCATTTATCCATAGCTTTTAGTTCAGTCTTTTCAGTACTTTCAATCAAAACAAACTGTTCAGGTGAATATATTTTTAATCAAGTCCTAATTTCTATTTTATCAAATTATGTGAGCTACTCTACAATCTTTTCACGTAACACCTGGCAAATGAAGCACTGCCTGGGGTAAAAATAGGCTACCTCTAGTTTGGAATCACTGTTTTAGACCATGAATTGCAAAACACGAACAGTACACTTAATTGCCTTGTCTAGAGATATAGGCTATAAAACACCCACCATGGAATATTGCAAAATTATAAAATGTATTCCCCCAATGAAACTGAAAACTCAAAATTCCCTGGAGAAATATGGAGGATGTGACCTCACTGGCCTCAATGGTTGTCAGCCCTGCATACATGCTAAAACACAGTAGAAAAAAAAAAAATAGTGCAAATTTTGGTCATGTTACAGTAGCTAGTTCGACTCTGAAATCTTTGATATTGTAGTGTCCTTGAACACACCAGCTGAAATAGTTCAAGTCTCAAATCAGGTAGGAAATGTATTATGCTTTGAAAAAAAGATAATAGAGATTATAGAGGATTTTAAGTAAGAGGGTAGAAACATGCAAAACCACCAATACAGTATGCCCCTGTTGAGGGAGTGAAACAGGTATCTTGAGGGTTGATATGTGAACAAGGACATGGTTTGAGAGAGGCGAGAATGGACATGAAATGGATTTATTTTGTGAGTGTGATTGATGGAAAAAAAACAGCGAGTGTCGTGGGTGTTAGCCCTGTAGGATTCATACCTGAAGGTCTCGCGATTAGGGGTTAAGGATGTCAGGAAGGCAGGGACTGGGTCGCACAATGTTGGTGAGCGCTGAGGGAACGCAAACCCTCCACTACTGTGCAGACAAAAGGCCTCAAGCACAGACTTTCACTTTCACGCCAAGCCAAGGTCGTGCACTTAAAAGCACAGATTTCACCTGTTATCTGTCCCAACTGACACAACTACTCACTGTCCACAAGCCCAAATCCACTCTGTTGATATGCTGTTTCTCTGTGTGTCAGTCATTTTCTCGCTCCGCTTGACAGTGCACACAAGTGACTCATATAATAAAAGTGGTGCTCTCCATTAGTGCCAGTCAGTTTGCGCTGTTCAAGTCCTTACGGTGCTCTCCTCCAGGGCAGAGGTGGATAACGCTTGAGCAGTGTCCCAATCACTGTGATCACCTGTGACAAACCACACCGAGGCCCAATCAATACACTACTCTCCTGAGGGCCGAGGAATTAATGTAACCCTGCTGCCCGGTGTGCCCGTGCATGTGTTTGTTGCAGCACACATACAGCTGCAAGAGGCCATTTTGAATATCAAAAAAGTAAAAATCTGGCCGGTCTGTATGTTAAAAAACGAAGACGAGATGATTTCTCCTCACCTGAGACAAATCAGAGAGGAAGAAAGGAAAACAGCAAAAATTAAAAAATGCATGGGAAATGAGGACTGAAGTGAAAAAAGGGAAAAGCTCGAGAAATTAGACAAGTAGAGAAAGTATCAGAAGCACAAATGAAGGCAGTGTGTGGGAGATTCGGTACAGGCGGCGGGGGGAAGCGCAGAGCTCAGTCGGTGACTCCTAAGGGAGAGTGTTCACAGCTATATTAATATAACACAGAGGGGGTAGTTAGAGAAGCTTTGTTTGTCTTGGGCTAAATTAACACCCCCTTACCATCATAATAGTCTTGTCATTACAGGAGGAGGGTGAAGAGCCTGAAGAGTGTTTATGTCAATGTTTCTCCTTCCACTTAATGAGCTGGGTTCACTCCCTTCAAATAAATTAGCAGACTATAGAGTTGTTAGTGAGGTGCAGAGTTTGAGGTTTCTTTTGCTCTGTCTATCCTTTGGTGTAGAGTAAGTCTGAGATGCACAAACACACACACACGCACATTTACAGTGTACCAGATGTCCAGCTGTTCTGTGTCTTCATTAATCTGTTGTGAGCTGCCTTTTTCTTTTACTTGTTCGCGACATTTTGTTGCCGGTCTTTGTTCCCCTCGTTCTCTACGTCTCCCTTTCCTCCACCTCCCTCCCAGCTTATGTTGAACCTCCTGCTGCGGTAGCCTCCAAACATCCATCCACCCACCGCCGCTACCCCCATGCCTGCAAGAGTTTGTCCCTCATTATCGGTCCTTACTGCACCCCAACCAACCTTCCCACCCAGCATGGTGTCATAGCTTCAGTACAGTATTGTCTCATTATCTCCACAGACACCAGAGAGGCAGGGCATTAAGGGACATCAGACACTCCCCCTCGGTTAGAGGGCTGGGGGCAACTGACAGAGCTGACAGGTGATTAAGACAGGCCAAAGGTTTTATCTGGCCGCATCGGTGCAGCTAAAGCAGACACTGAACTGTCCCCTTTTTCGCTTGTCCATCCTGGTTCGTATTTGTCATCAGCAAACGCTCATCTGCACCTTATCATGAGCATAAAATGAGTGAAGAATTAACGTGCGAGGGGAACAGTTGTTCAAGCTTCAAAGCAAAATTTCTAAGAAGAAAACACAAACTGGAGAAGCTAAATATATATTTTCTTTGTTTTTCCTCTGGGTTTGCTCAAGTCAAGTCAAATTAGGTCATGCTGTCTGAACGTTCTTTTACCAAAGACACAAAGGACACAAACAAGGACGATGAAGCAAAAGATGGAAAAAGTGGAGATAGATGTGGCGCTTGATTGGATTTACTTCATAACCTCCTGTGAACAGTAGCTCCAGCGCTTTACCAGAAAGGCTGTATTTGGTTGATTTGCAGGCCTTTTCCTTCCTGTCAGTTCTGATTGTTTCAAAGCTCCTGCCTCCACACAAATGGCTTTGCTTCGACATTATATTCATATATTATACATCAGTAAAATATTTCTACAGGACAACTAACCATCCAACGAAAAGGTTCCAAGTCGAGGTCACGTTGGCAGACCAGGTTTAGATGCAAATTTAGGATTTGGCTTGTATCAAATGACACTGAATAAATTCATGAGGTGCATTTCATATTAACAGATGGTGCTGAGGTGACACCAAGAGGCAATGTAACAGTCAGGTGGGCAAAAATCTGAAATGAAACTATCCATAATATGTAATTTGATTTTGTAATAACCTGTGGTTATTGAGCATGAAAAGTGGCTTGTCTCAGATTATGTTAACTTGTTCAAATTCTGTCTTTCTCCCCTTCTGTGCCACCTGCAAACTCTTCCAAAGATGCTCTAAGACCAAATTATCCAAAGCAAATTGTGCAGAAGCAGGCTTGTCATAAATAAATCAGCGCTCCATCCTTCTTGATGTATGGGTTTAAATGCACTTGGCTCTGCGTCTCCTCTTTGAGTCATCTCTCCAAATTCCTTCTGTCTTCCCAGAGCTCCAAAAAGCAACACGTAATGCCCGTGTAACTGTTGGGCCTGTTTTCTTGGTTTCGTGGATGGGGGTGGCGTGGCGGCGGAGCGGGGCTGGCGAGGACACAGCGCTGAGAAGGAGGAGGAAGGAGGGGGGGTTGTCTGTCCTAGGAGACAGATGGCGTGGGGGGCTGGTCCATGATGGGCTGGTGCTGGACGGGCTCCATGTGCTGTAGTGGGTAACTGGGGCCCAGGGTGGAACGTAGGCGGCACTCTGATCCTAAGCGCCACAGTAGTCCTCAGGCACAGGAGTCCACTTCCCCCGCCCATCTGTTCCTTCCATCGCAGCTATGGCAAACGTTCCTGTACACACATGTATGCACACAAAAATATACACAGGCGTTCGCATACACACACATACGTCAGAGACTGCCCCCTGCTAATATGCAGCTTTGGGTTCAGTTACAGTGCACCAGCAGCTCTTCCCCCAACATTCCTCCTCCCCATCTCACAAAATTAGCCTCCAGGTTTGAGAGATCCCACCAGCTTCCGCTCCCGTTCGTGTCGCACTGGCTCTGTCTCTTACTGAAACGCTTAAGCTCTCCTGCTCGACGGTTTGTGTAATCCTACATAATATTAGACTACTCCCACACATACTTGTCGATGGCCGCAACCTTTGCTGTAAAGTAATCCTGGCACCAGGAACGTAATTGGTCTTTTGTCACCTGTGGGGGTATAAGGGCAGAGAAAAGCAGGTATAAATCTGCAGACTGAGAGACAGGAGCCAGAAGGGAAAAAAAAACTGGCGAGGTTGTAAACAGCAGAAAAACATGTTGCCATAAGGTCTGTAATGTATGCTGGAGGATGATGTGTTTCTGTGACTGATGCATGTCTCTGAAGAGTTTTTTTTTCTCAAATCATAAATGTTTTCATAATCAGTCTGGTAATAAACGTGCTAACACACATGCAGCACTCAGAGCGATAATGACTTCAATGGGAAGGTGACATCAGAGTCACGGTCAAAAGGCTGTTGGTGAGTCAAGGTAAGGCGGAGGCTGAGTACGAGATGTGATGTTTTTTTTTCTTCTTGCAACCTTGAGTGCTTGTGATCATCAAATGTATAACATCCACTGAAACGTTTTTGTCATTGAGATGAAAAATGTTCAGTGATGCTTTAAGTGGTTAGTCATGTGTTCATTGTCTTCCTCTGGTTCTTCCTATTTCAGATTACACTGTGTGGACGGCAGGGAAACACCCCTGCACAGATTGTCACACTATTACAGGCTCACCAAAAATACACAGTCACTTCCGGTCATGGTCATACATATTTGTGGGAGTCCATGTCTTTGAACTGTGGAAGAAAACCAGAGCTAAACTAAAATGGGAAGAAACAACCTGTAATTTTGCTGTCTGGACTATTTTTCACTGCTAATGTAACTAAAAATATTAAGTTCCATATTTGAGTTCTCACACAGGAGGCAAGCTGCACCTGAAGTCCGTCTTTGCTGCCAGTTATCACCTGTAATCACACCTAAATCTACTATATCTGCCCAGATATTAAAATTAGATATGTTAGCTTTGCATGCCAGTTGCATGGTAATGGTACATTGAATTTAAACAGCTGTGGCCAGAGGCGTTATACTTTCTTCAAACTTTTCTTCAAATTTGGCATTTCATATTCAAAAGGTCAAAGGTCAGCTTCACTGTGACATCATAATGTCCTGCAGAAGCACTTCAGGGTCCATTATTTAGCAGCATCACTCAGGAACAGAAGGGCAGATTGTGAACGTATTTCACATTTGGTCAGATACTGAACTGATGGCACTAATCTTGGGTGTCCACCTTGAAACTGTGCTGATTGTAGAGACCGTCTATGCCGCTGGGTTGAAGATACAATTTGTAGCTTCTTTTCCGCAACATTCACATTTGAAGTATTGTCGTCCACCACAAGCTCATTGGATCTGCTGATGTTGATCTTCATGTGATTGTCGTTGCACCGTGTGATGAAGTCCTCTGGAAAAATAGTCCCTAAGTGAAGACATCATGTTTGTCACTGGACTCAAATGTGTATGTGTAAGTAGGTTTCCATCCAAATGTAGAGCAAATTTTAATCAAATTTCCAAAAAAGAAATGCAAATGTGTGATTCCATGCACTAATGTCATGTGAGTATTTGGAGTTGAGTGCATTAAAATAGCGGTGCATAAAGGTGCATTATATTGTTTGTAAGTACATTTTTCAAGCCTTATTCTTGATAAATGGTACATTAATTCAAAACAAATGAACATTTAGCAGCAATATTAAATCCAGTTTAAAGTAACCTTTTATTTCTGTGTACATCAGTTCAATCTTTGAGTAGCTTCATACGTATAAGCCATGGCATTTAGAAAGGAAATACTTTAAAAGTCATTAAAAATTCCCCACAATCAAGAAATTCTTGCTTTTCTTACACAACGTTTAACACACCAACAACATATATGACATTCCACTGAGCACCGGGGTTGACATGCTTTTAGAGAGAAGCTCTTAGCCAGCTGTCTGAACGCCAGTTAGGGAAACATTAGACCTTAAATATTAATGCAGTAATATGGCATTGTTGGAATGCTTACTGAGCTGTGGGCTCCAGGCCTGCTGGGTTATTTGTCACACTCCAGAAAGCTCACAGCAGCCAGAAAAGAAACCTCCATGAAAGGGCGAGAGCTTACACAGCGCAGAGTGTATTCTCTTAAGCCGGTAAGAAAAAAAAATGCACCACCTTTTAGTAGCTAGAACACTGGAATCATGTTGCTTTATTGTTCCTGTTTTGTGTCTTTTAGTATAATTTGTATAGCCTGAGGTAAGTCTCTAATGTTCTCTTTCTTTTACAAAATGCTCCTGGACTCCCAGCACACTAGCTCATATTCATAGTTGTCTTTCATGAGTACTGAAAACCCAAATGAAATGTGGCTATTCACTCGGAATCCAATTGAGATTTGCACAATCAAAAACAGGTGCAAAATGCATTGAGCTCTATAGTCAAAGCAGCCCTCCCCTCCTCCCTCTCTCTGTGTGAATCTTCCAGCAACAGATGGCAGATGGAGAAATCAGCAACACGTTTATTTTCTCTGTCCTTTATTTTAACAAAACTGTGTCATAATTGGATGGCTACCGGAACACACATATTTTAGTATATATTGATTCTGTTCCAGTAGAGATATTTTCATCTTACATCATCCAGTGAACTGAATATGTGTGCCTTTGGGAATAAGCCGCTTTTCACCGACAACAGTTTTTTAGGATTTTCTTTTTGTGTAAACAAAAAATATGCAAACGTGAATATGTTATGCATAATCACCGCTCGCGCACAAAAAGTACAGACATAAGCAGCCTCAGTGCTCTGTGCTTTACGGCTTGTAATGTATTAAGTTAACCTTGGAGACACCCTATGGTGCTTCAGCTAGGGCTGGCAGCGATGCCTTAAACTCTGCAGGGAATGAGAAGACTGAAGGAAAAAAGACGCGCTAACAACTAGAGTTTAACTTCAGAGAAAGAGTGAGATCATTTTTTGACATCTGTGTGTGTGCCTGAATGTGTGCAGGTGTTCGTGTGAGCGTGTGTGTGTGTGTGTGCGAGGCGGTTCTGTTGGAGCTTGACATCCGCCTGATTAGATATGTAAAGAAATGCAAATATAAAATCAGTGATAGGATGCTGGCGCAGGCTCACATCCGAGGAAGAGCTGCCGCGGGTTGCGTGGAAAGGTCGCGGGCACGGGGGGGCAGGGGTGGGTTAGGGGGCGTATGCGGTGAGAGGGGGTCAATGATGTGAATTCTATCGATCGCAGGCCTCCTGACAAGTGTTCAGTGATTTCCTGTCCCTGGCAGAAATATTGTGCTTGTTAATCCATTTGAGTCAGAGCAGCAACGGGGCTCAATGAAAGAGGCACAGAGTCAGTGTGTTTGCCTCAGTGTGTGTGTGTGTGTGTGTGTGTGTGTGTGTGTGTGTGTGTGTGTGTGTGTGTGCGTGCGTGCGTGTGTGTGTGCGTGCGCGCTGCTGCTGGTTGGAAATGGTGGAGTGGGGGGTCAACGCAAACAGGATGCTAATGAGCCAGCGCTAATCAATGTGTGCTTAATCAGCTATTCAGCTCCGAGTGGCCACGGGAAGGATAGAGGAGGGGAGCAGAGGGAGCGGTGAGAGACTGTTGGGAGGAGTTCATGAGAAAGTGCAGGCCCAACCTCTGATTCACTCCCTTTGTTGAGAACATTGGCTCTCAGGAACCCCTCGGTGAATGCAGATTTACTTTCCTCCAGAAAGCAGAGCAGCCGCTGCGTTGTCGGCTTTCTGAATGAGCAGCTCTGCTTCTTCACTCCTCTGGAAGATAACGTAGGGATATCCTGTTTAAAAGATGGTGAGGTCATGGTTTGTAGTTGTCCAATGCACACAGATGAAATATTATGGGACTTCCAGTATGCTCTGCAAGCTGATTCAACTGAATCCCTCGGACCATCCACGTGTCCAAAGCAGTTCTGGACTTCAACCGTGTCCATTGTCCTCTACCTGCAATAAAAAGCTCGGCATTTACTCCATTATTGAACGATAACGTCTTTAAGATCTGGGTTAAAGGGGGAATTACATCATTTAAAGACCTGTGTGCAGGTCGGACTTTGGCTTCCTTCTCCCAGTTGTCTTTAAAGTTTAACTTTTAACCTTCTTTGATCTTTTTAGATATTTTCTGAAAATGTCCTCATAGTTTCCATGACTCTATCCTCAAATGCACTTCGGCACCATTCTAGAAATGAATGTCAACAACAAAGATGCTGTGTGTGCACTTTATAACTCTACTGCGAGACTCTCTCCCTCATCTGCTATCACTTGCAGGAAAGATTGAGAGGTTGACTTAGACATCAGGTTTAAGGATGAGGAGTGAGAAGAAGCCTCAAGTAGGATTCATTCCTGTTCCACATGCGTCCGTCACAGTCTCATTCAGTTCAAATCTATACATCACGTATATTGGACCACAGTCAGACTGGCAAAGGTTAAGCCAGATGTGGACTTTACATGTCACTGCGTCATATGTTCTGGTTTTGCCGAAGACTGATTGCTTTCTGGAAATCTGTCTTTAACTCTGTGTCATTAGCTTTGGGCTCAGTAATCTGCTTTTTGTATTTTATTTATATATTTCCTTCTCCCTACTTTTAATCAATTTAATGCCTCTTTTCATTTTTATTTTCCATACTATTGTTTATTGTTATCATTATTGCTATTGTTAATATTCCTGGCTACTTTATATCCTTATCATTATTGTTATTAATTACTCAGCTCGTTTGGTTGTGATAGATTGGTGCATCATATTTGTGATCATCATGTCTCTTGTGAATCTTGTACAAACTACAATATATTTATCTCTCAATGAATGAAAGTGGAAAGTTCCCCATCCCGGCACATATACAGTTTACAGTGGTATCGAAATTTTTGAAGCAACTGTTCCTTGATTTCAACACAGACAAAAGCAAACCTGCCAGTTTTTACAGCTGAAATCACAACTAATGCCATCCATGAAAATGCTGTTTATCTTACAAATTTTTATTGTCAACATTTTTTTTTTTTTTTTCAATTTTAACGTTACATGCAAAAAGGGTTTTAGCATAATGACTAGCTAGCATGTTTGGCAAACATAGCACTATGTCAGCTAACGTTGCTCTAGTGTTAACTGTTAACGTAGCGTTAAAGAGCAGGACAAAGCTGCTAACATTTGCCTAGCATGTAGGACCAGTTTCCATAAAGGAGAACTAACAGTATGATACCGTGGATATGTCTTTTAACATAACCTGTAATAATACACATTAAAAAAAACTAGTTAGTCAAAATATGCTCTTTAGCTTGGGTTACTACTGTAGCTAGTTAGCCTTTAGCCATGCTAACGGTTGCAGCTTATGTTAAAGCAGATAAAAACTGTTCTGGAAAGGCTAAAAAAAATACACCACGGTCCATGTTGTTAAACACAGATTATCGCTCTTATTCCAGACAAATGTGCACCACTTGGCATGTAGAGAAATACACAGCTCGTTAGTTGCTAAGCTATGATTGGATAGTCGCTGTTCAGGGGAAGGGTTTAGTGACCAATCAGTCGCACAGGTATTGTTTTGTGCTGTTAATTCAATTTAAAAGGTCGTTAAACAGCTCTTTTCATGCGCTTGCGTTCACATGATCAGGTCACGTGACTTTCATAAAGAATTTCTAATATAGTCCATAATACTCTTGTTCATAAACTTTCATTCTTTAACTCTCGCATTTTCTCCCCCCCTTTTTTTAGCTTTTTTCCAATGTGTTCGTTTCAGGAGTTACACATTAATCCTGTTCTTTACCCACTCAGAAAAAGGCCACAACTCAATCAGTCTCCCGTCCTCGGGAACGGCGGCCTTTAAAAAATGACTCCATACCCTGAGCTGACAGCCCAAAGATGGGAAGAGACGAATTAATCTCGCAGAAAGACCCAGCATAAAAAAAGTGTATGTGTTGGGGGGGCAAAGTAAAAAAAGAAGGTTGGGGAGGGTGTGGAAACAAGCCGTGTGTTTGGTGGATGTGGGGGCAGTTTGGGGCCGCTCACAAATTGTACACGAATTCTGCAGCACACAGTATATGTGCGCACACACATACGCACACCCACACACACATCCAGTACGTGTGAAGATGAGAGGTGGGAGGGAGAGGGAGCAGGGATCGATCCATATTACAGTGTAATCTGTATCGCCCTGGGCTGCCGCAGTCGCAGGGTTTAGGGGGACCTTATGAAGTGTCAACAAGTTGTGATTTCAACTGGAGCCGGCCCAGAAAAACAGGGCCACTGCATCTGGTTGTTAATACTCTATAACAGGCCGGGTCAGCGGAGACACTGCGGCGTCGACTTCCAAACACTTAACAAAGCGACACATTATATGGCTGCTTTGACTGGACAACTAAATGGGATGTGACCTGAGGGCAGGGGGCGGCTGCAGGGGGGAAGATTCGGTGAAGCAGTGAGAAGCAGGTAAAGCAGAGGAAGAAGAAGAGTTGATTGCTGGCAGAGGTCCATGTGCGGGTCCACATCAATGCGCTCATGGAGTGCGTTAGCGAGTTTGCGTTGGTGTGCGAACTGTATCAGAATTTGGATGGAGAACAGAGGCAGATAGGGAGGCAGATTGGGGAGAGATAAATGGAGAGAAAGATGGATCGCAAAGGACCATGCCAGAATCTCAAGCCTTGGGAGGACGGCGTATCTCTGAGGCCGTCCATTGTGCATCACGAACGCCAGTAAATTTATCACATCACAGCATACAACACTCCTCATTCTATTTCATTGCCGCTCTTGATCATTCCAACCATTCATCCTGTGAGACAGCAGCATGTACACGGTGATGTCCAATTGATTTACTGTTCTGAAAAATAGGCATTAACATGCCTAACAGTTGTCACATACCGAATCCGTGACTGTAATTTAAATGGCTCAAGTCTGATGTCATGTCATTTGGCTTGTGTTGGAGAATATTTGATAAGGCTACATCATTACAACCCCCCCATCTATCTATGTATCTGTTCTGGTAAATGAGCAATGGCTCTCGCTTGAGCCGGAAAGCCGAGCTGTCATTAGTCTGTCTTCAAATACACCCACTAGCTCTAATGATGCAAAAACATGCCTGGCTATGCCTGCGCGCAAGCCGTTTGAAGAGTATGGGGGGAAAAAAATGGAATAAAAAGGTTTGAAGAAAGATGGATGTAGCAACGTGTATGTCTTCAGGTGGATGTAGTATTTCACCAGTGAGAGATGAGGAGGATGATGGGATCTTTTCGTGGGGGGGTGATATGTGTGTGTGTGTGTGTGTGGCTGCATTTCAGTTTTATTTTCATTTTAAAGAGGAATGGCCTTTTAACATGCAACTCAGAATCTGCATGTCTGTCAACCGCTCTTTGATGTCCTGCTACTTCTTAGAGGGCTTGGGTATCATTAAGCACTTCCAATGAGCCCCACGTAGAAAGATGACTGGATCCCTCAAGTTTTTCATCATCAATAAAAAGGAGCTTGCCTCGCCTCTAACTGGGGACTTCAATCATCAACTTTTATTAATTTATTTGTCCATAAGTAACCTGCCTGTGATTAGCCCCGATACAGCTTTTAGCATTGTTTTGGAGCTGCCTCATCGCACCAGCGTCCGCTGTGTGGTCCGTAATGATGTTCAGCTATCCGTCGTATGTCAGTGATGTGAGGCTAATATGTGGAGAGCTAATGTGTGCCTGTCACCAGCAAAAAGGAGAGCATGAGCATTCCAGAGTGCACCGCATGCTGAATTTGAACGAGGGGGAAGACATTAAATATTCTTTTTGATTGCATATCCAGCTGCATATTCTCACAGAGGGATTTTGCTTTTAACTGAATGTGCTGTACACAAGCACTTTGCAGTTTAACAAATATTTTTCCCCTGGCAATGTCTCAGCCCACCGGTGGTTTAGTACTTAATCCTTCGCAACAAATTCAACGACTAGATTCACCCATGGGTGGGTGGGGAGCTGCCATCTCTACAAAGGGACTTATTGACATTATTAAGCTGTTTACCGTAGAAAAGCATTTTGTATCATAAACAAATGTATGGTTCCAATCCCTATAAGGCCTCTGTAGGCTATAACTTAGCTTATAATGATGAAAGTGACCTTGCTCTGGAGAGTTGGGTGGGCAGGTTTTACTAATGCAGCTGGGAATACTTAAGGGAATACTAATGTTAGTTGAGGCAACATCTTAGGCCTGCTTATAGCAGTTCTTACCCCAGGTTTCCCCCAGAATCAAGGGTCCTTTTGAAAAAGCCCGTCTTCTCATCTCTGGCTCTGTTCTGAAAGCTCATTAGGACCGGAGATCAAAGAGTGGGGCAGCCGGCCTGTGAACTGGACACTGTGGGCTATTTCCATCTATTTATCACTCATACGGCTATTTTGGCTCTCACTGGAGGTGATCTGCATCCAGATCGCACCACAACTTTCCTCTGTAATCCTGCCATTTTGGTGACATCCATCAGCAGCCATGCACTAAGAGCTCTCTGAAATGAATGCCTCTTTCCAACAAACGCTGGCCTGCACATGAAAAGCTTACTCACAAGTTCAAGAAACGAGCAGCTTCACCCTCGTCCACGTTAGACGAAAATGTCGAGGCTGTGCTAATTTCGACAAAGTTAAAGTTGAATGGACATTGAAATGTTTTGTGACATCTTGCAGTTCCAGATATTGTCAGCATGTTGAAATTACATGAGGATTATCCCTTCATTTACAGATTATTGTTCAGTTACATTGTAGTTGTCAGCTTGTGTTCTCCAAGGTCAGTGAATGAAACTGAATTATGCAACATTATGTGACATTAAAACACCAACAATGGAGGGAAGTCAGACACCTACACTATTTATTTGAGTATGTGTTTCTGTTATTCAGCTTCCCCTTATTGATATGAATAGGGTGGACAAAAAAATAGAAGCACCTTTTGAATATATATACATGTAAATATACGTTACAGTAGCTTTTAGAATTGATATGTATATTCAAAGACTGCAGGATTTTGGACAGGGATTTAGTTTTCAGTATTGTATTTCTATAAAGTTGGTCAAAATTGAAGCAGGTTGAGTCACAATACCCTGACTTTTATTCAGACTGTGGGTCAAGCTCCAAAAATACTGGATCCATACTACACCCCATGTGGCAACACAGGTTTTGTGTTAAAAATTTTGCAGCCTGACCCTGATGACATTGTCAGAGTTATTTTCTGAGACCTGACAAAGACCCTCCAGAGGCGCATAACATATTATACAACTGTTTCCACAGGCTGGTAACTAGTAAACGACATTTCAAACCAGTGATAAGTTCCCCTTTAATGCAGACCGTGTGGTTGTGTGTCCTGTTTGCCTTTTCACCTGGAGCTGCTGCGTGGGTGCCAGCTCGCCTTGACCTCAGACCAGATGCCAAGTGGGAACTTAATCAGCTGAGGATGGAGAGGGCAGGACTAACAATGCACTTCCTGCCTCAACCTTTTCTCTGCTTTTATAGCCTACAGACAAACTCACCTGCGAGCATATGTGGGTTTTAAACACACATGCTCATTCACATGCATCTGTGAATGACCTCGGACAGCCCAGAGCAGGTGATGAGCAGGCGACCTGTCTCGCTCCTGTTTGTTTAATGATGACATTGAACAACCAAGGTGAACAATACTGTGAGGGCAGGTGAGCTGTGGATCTCATTCAGGGCAACTCAGCTCTTCCTCAATGCACAGACTGGGGAACGCAGGGACATGCAAAATTTATAACCTTTAAAACCTTTCTACTTCTTGGGCTTATAGTGTCCGTATCACACAAGACTAGAGTAGGAGTGTGAGGAAATGTACAACGAGTTTAACAGAAGCTGGTCTGTGACGGATGAGCCATAGGGGACAGTGTGTGGCAGACAGCGTCACACTGTAGTGACCTCTCTGCACATATAATACATTATACATGACACACCTGCACTCCACATGCATATCCAGCCTTTCCACTCCTACATGTCCCCTTATTCGTGTCATAAACATACCAGAACAGTGCAGTGACCCGTTCCCTGGAGCAAGCGTTTTTGCTCTCACAAGCTGTCCAAACATTTCTGCTTTTGAAGGCCTGTCTCAGTGTTTTCCGCCTTCGCGTGGTACCTGGCTTCTTTAAAAAGCAACACTCTAGCTACTGATTTATACTTCAGAGAGACTGAGAGTGAGTGGGAGAGAGAGAGAAGGGAGAGGGAAACGGGAGTGTGTCTGTGTGATTTGGTGTGTATATCAGCCGCTTGTGCGCTTTACTGCGGGAGAGCGGGATGTTTCAATGCAGGATTTGTTTTTTGCCAATTAAACAGGCACCAATATCCGTCGCAATGCCTGAGCTGAGGGTCTCCGGGGTTCCAGGTTGCTATCTTCGCGGTGTGCAGAGCAAACTAGGTTACTCCGTGTACATAAAGAAGTTGATTGCAGCACATCAGAGCTAAAGCAGCCCGAACGCCCCAATGGCTGTCGTTGGAGCTCAACAGATGTAGCTTCCTTCGCAAAATCAGCTCCTGGAAAGTTGTCAACACAGCTCTGCCAGAACTGCTACTTCTCTTCTTCTTGTCTGTTATAGTCGCCTTTTTTCTCTTTGCTTCGCTGTTTAGTGTTTTCTGACTGACTGTGAGAGATAATGAGTAGGGTGTTCTTTTTGCCCCCACGTCCATGTCCTCCTTTTGCTTCGCCACACACATTCGTACCTCACAGAGTTACTGTACAGCGTGTTCGTGTAGCGAATGTGTCTAAACGTTATATAAGAGGCTCTTGATGCACCTTTATTTCATGATAGCATTCACAATTTTGCAGGAGGAAACTCCTTTTTATTTTCAAGGACTCTGTTGAAGACTAATTTCAGGGGGTTTATCCATGAAATTTGAATTAAAAAAAACACTCTAATCTTAACTGTGTTTGAAGTTTAAATACTTTCTTAAAGCAGTATTAATATCATTATCACCACTTAGTGGCGGCAGAACAGGCTGCAAGCACAACGACTGACTCATTCACATCAATTTTTAAAGCTTGTATGGCTAACATGTTAGCAAAATGTGGCCTATTTGCAAATGCACACACACAGAGCAACATTAGCATTCATTTGAAATCATGTTTCTCAGTGTATTTATGTTGAATACTCGTCATCCTTTCAGCTCTGGTTTGGCCTCCATCAACATTTGAGTTAATAATCTGGCTCTTTAGTGGCAGCTAACTGCTCCACTATGTTCACTAGCTTGCTGCTAACTGTGTCTGTTTGTTGTTTGGTGCTGAGTAGGTAGCATACAGTGAGTTTATCAGAGTTTCATCACTGAAAAGTTCAGCTAGAGGCCCTGTTAGCTGACTGGAGTCTGCCCAGACCAGGAGCTCGGAGCACAGGGGGAGTGGTGGTGCTCACATTGCAGGCTGGATGAAGACTGAACACCTGTGAGACCGACCGAGGCCAGTTTGATGACTGGGAATGACTGCCAACATGCTCAGTATGTATTTATTAAAATAAATACATAGGTGATATAAATATATGCTGTACTTAGATAAAAAATACACAGATATAGAATAAAAAAATAGTAATTGTACAAATCACAAACAGTGAATACATTGTACAGATGTATCTCTGCAAATTACAAGCATGGAGAAGGATTAATGGACAAACAATGAAAACACTGTAGGAACTGTTTCTTTAGAAAACATTTAGGTTGTTCCTTTGGCGTGATGCTGGAAACATTTGGGTGTCCTATGTGAAAACTAGCCATACTCTTCATCCAGCTTTTCTAATTAAAAATAAATCCTACGTCCGTGTGTCCTTAATGGGTGACTGGCATAGAAATAGGCATATAAATTATAGATTTAAACTCAGATTGATGTGCTCGAGCCGGAGGTTACAAGAGGCTAAGTGAAAAGGTGATTTAACCCCCAGGAATCAATGACAGAGCGGGACACTTTCACCTCTCTGCTACAAGGTCTCAGGTTTGCTGCGCAGCCACAAGCGCACTCTGTTTGTTCTCCATCTGTACATTATGGGTTTCTTCTAGACACCCGGGCTTCTTCCCACAGCCACACACAATCAGGTGGATTAGAGACTCTAAATTTCCCACAGGAGGGAAGGGAAGTGTGTGTGTTTATCTGTCAATCTGTGTTAGCTCTGTGGTAGACTGGCAACATGTCCATGGCTTTCCCTGCCTTCTGCAGAGTGTGTGCTGGTGCAGGATCCACCCCTTCCACTTATTATTAGCCTGGAAAGAAATAAGTGAGAGCAGACAGCACCATTTTTTTTTGTCCTGAAAAACAAAATTTGTGTCAAAGTAATTTGGTGAAATGTTGCCGGTGTGTGATCCACTGCAAGAACGTGTGTGTTTGCATGTGTGTGTAGGTAAGTAGGGCAGTTCTACATTAATAATGGCCTGTCACAGTGTATTTTTTTGAGGCAGCGCGAGCGATTAGACCCGACTTAAAATGTGTGCCACTTCCACACTATTTACACAGTTTTCTCCATGTACCGAACTTCATAGAGCTTTGGCAGGAAGAAATTCATGCTCTTTGCTGTTTTGTACTAACAATGATACAAACCTTTTTTGAACGCTGCTGCCACTTTTGAAAATTTAACAGAGAGAAAGCAAAAATGTTTTTTTTTCCCAAACATTTAATATTGAACTGTGTTTAATACTCATGGAGCTGTCTCATCACTATGGAGAATTTATGTGCTTCCTGCTGCGTGCGGCTCCTTCACCGACATGATGCTCAATATTCAAGTGAATTTATGTTATTTTATTTATATATTTTATTTGCATAGCATTTTTTCTCAACAAGGTTACAAAGTGCTTTACAGAAGAAAACTGTAATAAAAAACAAAACAATGCAAACAACATTAAAACACGGGGGAATAAGGTAACCTTTAAACTGTGACATGGCGGGGGGGGGGGGGGTAAAATCCAGCAACCATATTAAATATTAATTTTTCAGTTTTAAGAAGAGATTTTAAAGATGTAGCCTGTGTGAGTGTTGGACTGTAGAGGGTCTCAAAGGTGGGCATGCTTACTGACCAACTGTGAGTGTAATTCTGTCATTTTTCCAGTATAAATGCAGCCAAAACCCAGTTAGAAATCCTGAAATAATGCAAAGAAAAGGTCCTGCTTTCAGTGTTTATTGTGGCATTTATTTATGAATGAGCATATGCACAGACAAATTCAGTACTCCAAAGAACTGTAAATGTGACTTTTGACTTTGTTAAAGTTTCCATCACTTTATGCTGTGTGACTGTTTGATTAATGACTCAAATCTGGAATCATTAGTTACGGGTTAAATAACGTGTGGGCTCGTCTCACCTCTTTTACTTTACCCACAAACTTCTTCATCTCATTCCGTCCAAGTCTCTGTTAGGCAGCTTTAGCTCCGGGCCGCACAATCCTAATTCAATTACTCACAGCCTTAATCACTGATCCTGTTAAATGGCCCTCGTGTGGATTGTACGTTGGATAGCTGGGCAGCCGAGCCATGTTGCAGGACTTTTCAGGCCAGCCGTACAGTGACCCCCCCCCCCCACCCAGGAGCTGGCATGAACTTAAGTGTAACACCCACGGACCAGACTGTCTCACTCCACACCTAGTTCATAATAACATGCTCCTGTCAAAACTGGGCTGGACTAGTGTGAATAGACAGTGACGCATCCTGGTCAACTGCCACATCCACTCATAACACCTACCAGAGCCGCTGGCCAGGATTACACACTGCAATAGTGCGATGAGTTGTGTGAGGAGGCAGAGGGCAGATTTTACAGAGACCCACAAAAAAAGGTGCGTGATGCAGTTTAAATGTCACTAAAACACTAAATCTTAAGCATGAAATCCAGTGCAGGGAGGTACCTAAAGGAGGGTAAACACAGGAGTGATATTAGACAAGATGTGTGCAATAGAAAAGAATGATTAGTGTCAGTGAAGTAATATCCTCAAACACCCTTTAAATGCCTCAGACCTGCTGAGCACAATAAAGGAAAGGATGAACGCTGACATTTAGCCCTCCAAAGTGGGAAGAAGGAGGTGGAAAGGAAGCTCACTGCGAAGATGATAATCTAAGGAAGTGTAATTGTTGTCTGTGTCACTACATCACACGGTTGGCCTATACACTCCTGCGCTTTGTGCTTTTACACCAGCTCACCTCTCCGGCTGAGGGCACCTGCAGACCCCAGGGACTCCGCAGCTAATGGAGGTGGAGGTGTGAAATAGGGAGTGGTCAAGTCTCACTGTGCACCCCTGCGGCCGGTCTCATTTCATGCTCTTTGGCCCTCTTTACCCTGGCCTCGGAGTTAAATGTCAATCAGGAGCACCGGGAGGACCGGCACAGTGGCGCGGAGGCTCCCACCACGTAGGCCGGCCTGGACCTGCCGTTTGAAAGCACCGAGAGGAATGGAGAGGAGGGAGACAGTAGAAGAGAGGGGGTGGTGAGAGAGTGAGACCTTCACTGTCATGGTGATAGGACGGAGCGTTCTTGAAAGGCAAGCAGCTGTGCTTTCCAAAAGCCTGGGCCGCCGCCCTGTAGCGCTCCAAAGAGCAGCGCAACAATGCCTGTCTCAGCACATAAATAATTCCTCCGTGTTTGAGTGTGTATGCATCCACAAATGTGCGCACACAGTTACAGTACGTGTGTGTGTGTGTGTGTCCTGTCCTATATAAAGTTTACTGTGGGAAAACTTGTGTGTTTTAGGATTTGTGTTAATATGTACTTTATGTTTTATGTGTGCACTGGAAAGAGCGTGCGGCCCTGTTTGTTTTTCCATAGCTCCTGTCAACGACCCTCCATCTAATTTTCCCGACCTTGTCAACGTGTATCTCCATGTGTTTGTTTGTGGCACTGACAGAGTGCTCTTATCTCATGCAGTATTGAGTAGGTTATGACCTAGACATCTTGTCCTCTTCATCCAACGCCTCTCTACCCTCAATCTCCACTGACTTGTGCCTAACCCCGTATTGATAGCTCTAACCATCCATTTTAATTCCACCATGAAAAGCTCACTTGAAAAATCACTGCACTGTATGTTAACAAAAGGGCCAAAGACAGAGGACCCCGATTGCTGTGGAGGTACTTTCCCCCTCCTCCTCAGTTAAATGTATTCAGTCATTTAAGCCTCGCTGATCCCCTCCCTCTTTCCCCAACTCTCAGATGTGAGACAGACGGAGGGGCCTGACCGCTGGCCAAGGTTAACAGAGCCTTAAACTGTGTTTGAGCTCTGCATCACACGCCCACCGCCGCCGAGATCAAACGCCGTTCTTCTCCCAGCTCCCACTGACAACTCACGGCTAACAAAACCGTCTCGCTTCTCCTTTCTTTGCCCTGTCTGCCGTGAACCGTCTCCAGCCCGCAGCAGACCTGATCAGACTCTAAGCCCAGTGTGAAGCTTCCCAGTGTGAACCAGTATGAACCTTCCCACATTCATTACGCATTTCGACCCTGAATATTTAAGCGTGGTGATTGATTGATGCCAGTTTCGATAATGTGCCCCAGTTTAGAGTAGTTATCACTTAGGCAGCAGCGTGAAGTTGGTATAAAGTATATGACATCTTATTAACCATATAAGGATTTAACTCACGCATTTATTATTGACTTTCCTCGTAGGTCGTGTCAGTCTCATCTATATTCTGCTTTCAGCTCCACTTTATCATTTCAGTGACTGTCATCAAGAAAACAGCAATTTCATCCCTGTAAAGCCAGATTCGGTTACGTTGAGATAATCCCTCTTAAATTACATTCCATCAGCACTCCCTACCTGCACATACATTGCCACAAATAAACCACCACGGGGTGCCTATAGCTGAGCTGCAGAGTGCAAGAACGATCAGTAGTTCATGAGCACCACCTTGTGGCGAAAAGTGTAATGGCAGCGTCTGGTTTGCATTGTGCTCCGCGGCCAATAGATGGCAGCAAAGAGCCACAGTGCATGGTCATGATACCTGTGTGACCTGAATGACAAAATGAAACATGACCTGAAAACGGGTGGATGTCAGTCACCTGCCTGCTGTCACACGTGGCAGATATCCACTAGTACAAAACCTCTCATCCCTCCATCCCACATCCTCATTAGAGCGAACAAGCGTTTGTCTTTATGACAGCGAGGCCTGCACTGGCTTGTGAAGCTAATATTTTAAAGTCAAACTGTGTAAACGACCTTTGAGTTAGACAGCTCTTGATTCAAATTACACCACTGACACACTGAATGCTGCCAGTCAAGTAAAAGCTAAGACATGCAGAACAGGCCCGCTCTGATTGCACCGCGAGGCCTATCCTGCCCTGACAAGTCTGCCACTGCTGAGGAGTTCATTGTCTTCCCTGTGTGACTTTATCATAGCCTCAGGGAAGGTATTCCACTCCTTCCCCTCCTCCACACACACCCACACATTCCCACTAGTGCACACACTCATACAGAAAGCACTTCGCACTTGTTATATGGGTGTGGTTTCTGCTGTGCAAGCAAGAGCACAAGGGAGCAGGCATAATGACAGCTAGTGCAAATACGAGCCCTTGACTCTTGAGGCCCCAGTTTGAGAGCTGATTAAATGCAGTTGATGATGAGGTAAGCTGCACAAAGCCTCTAACAATATGTAACGAACCCCCTATGTCAGTGTTTTAATACGTGCCTCTGCTTCCATGAGTGCATTGCAAGCATACAGGCTGACCCAGATCACTCAGAGGATGTAGACAGTCAGATCAATTATTCATAAAAAAGATGACAGGGCGCACTTGGTTCGTCTTGATGTGCCAGAGACATAATCTTGATGCTTGCTCCTTAATGGATAATGTGCAGTACTAAATAGGCAAAAGCCAGTCAGCAGTTTACTGAAATCAGAGTTACATTTGAAGTCATCCTCTCCGCTCTCCTGCTTTACTCCTTTCATTTTCCTGCCATAAGAACACATTGTAATACAGGAATGATGGGAGAAAAATTAAAAAGAAAAAAAAAAAAAGCTGCTATGCATGAAGTCATGGTCTTAGTCTGCCCAACAGGGGGCTCTGTGCTTCCATTCAAGCTGCATATGGCCAGACACACTTTTCAACGACAAGTCAAAGTCAAATTAAACTTAAAAATTAACCATTTTGCCACAGGGCAGGATTATTTTCATTAAAATATGAATATTTGCAGCTAACTCACGAGTTACAAAATGTGATGGCTACAGACCTGAGCTCATTGTACAGACACCAACAGACAGTAAACGTGTTTTTTCGGTTCATTTGTTAAAGTGAAGTGAGGAACATATAGAGGAACATATACACACCGACTTCTGCTTTTAGATGTAACAATTGGAGCTGATGTCCTCGCCGATACGACCAGTGAGGATACCAAGACAAACATCAAGATTTCTAGCAGTGTTTTAAAACTCACCTGGGACAAAGACCACCTCTGCTAGCATCATAACTATCAAGACACTTTTAAGAAACAAAACATTTATGTTTGTATGAAAAGTTTGTTATTTCACAGAGTGCATAACATATATTTAATGACCTCAGGCAGTCAACTACTATCTAAACTGATCACAAAGTGAGATACAATCCAAGATCTGGTTGGCTGACCACGTCAGCTAAATAACTTCCTGAGGGAGATGCCGTGCACACACTGAAGATTGAAATCTGAAATGTCTGAGAGTCTGAGCTGTCGTATGAGGACATTCCTTAACCTTAGCCTGCAGACGTGCACAAAAGAAGACCAGCATTGGTGGTAACATGTGGAAGGCACTGGAGAGCTATGAAGGGCCTGGATCTGGATCAAGACAAAACTGTATGGATGAAAAAAAAAATACTCTTACATGACCAGGATGAAACTGCACAAGGCTTTTAGAGAAATAACAAATAGCAAGAAAGATACAGATGACAGGCAAAAAGCTTTAAAATGAGGCTTTTCTTAAACAATGAGAGGAATACATTGCTTTGTCGAGACTGCCACAGGGAGACATATTTTGTTTCATGAGGAAATTGGGAAAGCAGAGACAAATTAATATAACCAGTGTACCCTAATTAACATCGCATTCATAGCGAATGTAGCCTGGAGAATGACGTCTTTTAAACTTATTTTGAAGCTTATTGTTGAAATTTGACAAACCAGTGTTGATGAGCATCCCTTCAATCTGTACTGTTAATGTCGCTTATCTCTTCTGGCCTCTGATGGTTGTTTAGCTTCAGACCTGCTCAACTGGCTTTTTCAAGCCATTCTTTCAAGTTCATATTCACATATACAAAGATTTTACTACCTTTGCACATGTCTATATGTGCAGTGGTGAAAAGTAACTAAGTACATTTACTCAAGTACAAATAAATTACAGAATTACGCAGCAGTATATAAAGTATTTAAAATTATCTTCACCAGCTGCAACATTTAATTAGGACACACATTAATGCACGAATAGCTGTAATCAAGTAATGTAAAGTACTTGACTCTGAAATGGGTCATTCTGCACAATTAGTGCTTTTATTTTCCGTACTTTAAGTATATTTTGATGCTAATTCTACTTCTTTTATTTCAGTAAGTACGTGTATCGGCACTGCCTATGTCGGAGCTACATTCTGCACAAACCACTCAATTTTAATAATTGGTGAATTTGCATAATGTCATTGTATGCATGCAAAAGACGGAAGGTTTAGTTTATGACTCCCTGTGCAACACTTGGTAGCTCTGTGTGAATCATCCATGCTCCCCACAGATGCACCACACTCGCGTCCAGCCCTGGAAACAGACAAACACTGGTTTGTCACAATTGAAATTGAAACACGCCCATCCCCTTGTTGACAGATTGCTGTACCTAATTCCTCACGCGAGGGGGCGCTGTTACTCTGGATGAGGTCTCTGCCCGAGCCGAGGTTCAACACATTAGCGTGTGTGCGGTGTGTGTGAGTGTGCGCGCGTGTGTGTATCCAGTGAAAATTACCCGGAGACGGACTGAGACTGTTTCTGACCGTACCAATGTGTGTAGCCTATAAATATATTCTATTAACCCCGGTGGAATCATCTCATGGACACAACAGTTTATCGAAAATGAGGGAATAATCGGAGGAGACAGACGGCGAGGCTCGACTGTAGCTAACGTTTTGTTGAACTGCGAGTGGGATCACAGCTGCTGGCTACGAAAATGTCGGGAAAAATAGAGAGCAAGCAAGGTAAGTCCTGCCCGGCTAGACTCAACCACACTGCTCCACCTCGGGATACTGTATAACGGTATTCCTCACACGGGGCACTGGTATATCAAATGTGGGGTCTATGGAGCAATACTAAAGGGGTCTCCAAAGAACGTTGGACGAATATGTCCAGTGTAAATGGTGGTTTAATTGGGCCTTACGGATTCTTCTTTTCTCGGCTATCCAGTTAAAATAAAGCGTCGCCGTGTGAGCTAGCTTGGTTTAGCTAATGTTACTCGCTGGACTAAATGGCTTTTCTGTGCTGTTTCAGCCTTCATGCTGACTAACGTTGGAGATATCTGGTTAACTGTTAACTGAGCAGTAAATGAATAACGTGTTACTACTCCGGCAATTCAGCCAGATAGATGTCGTGGGTCCAGCTAGCTTAAAGAATACCGTTTAAACGTGCTATCAGTCTATAGCTTATGTGGTACTTCACCGGCATTTCACCATTCACTCTCAGCTCAGCTCAGCTCGTAAATATACCACGGTTTGATTGTTTGAGAGCATCGCTAACATTCAAGAACAAATCTCTACTTTTCATTCTGGAAGAAACATTTTAAAAACCTTACTGAATAAATGAGCATGTGGCGTTTGAAATTATTTTTCTGCTTCACAGTTGGCCGTTAACTCGCATTTAAGATGGGTTTGTAACGGTAGCTAGCAGCAGCTAAAGGCTAGCTTTTCACGAGCTAATGCTAGCTACGTTGTTGCCTGGTACACTGGAGTTGTAACGCGTTCACGCCCAAGACGACCGTGTGTGTTTGTGTTGTGTTGATTTCAACGTTGTGCACGTGGCATTTTTCCTCGCTTCGACCCTCGTTGCGTCTATTTGCCGTTCGTTTTGTGTGCAGCTTCAAATGCAGATAAAGCACAGCAGAGCGGGTATGAGGGGGAAACAGGGTGGTCTCGGATATGCCTTTTGGAAGGAAACTTTATACCCGCCAGCCACAGTTGCATCCCACTCCAGCAGCTGTCTCCCTGCTTCGCTCCACATAAAGTCCAGTCCGGTGATGCCTGCAGTAAATGGACACACATATACACACACACACACACACACCAGCACGCACGCACAGCTCCCAGTAACAGGCGGGGAGGGAGTGTCATCCACCACCAGCTCAGTCATTCTTCATAGGCGTAAAAGTTTCCGATTCCTTTCGTGTCTTGCAGACAGATGACTACATATGGTCACAGCTAAGTGAAAACTGAGAGGCAGTGTATTTTTTTTATTCTGGTTCAATAAGCTAGAAGTAGATAAATGCTCCAGTGTATGTGGATAATAGTCACTGCAAACCCCAATCCATCACTCCTCTCTTGCGTCCATTGTCTCATGTGGATCTGCTTCCTGGTGGTGTTTACCGGATCACTTGTTGGCCTCGCTGTCTTTGCCCTCTTCCACATGTACCCATCCATCCCAAATATGAACCCAGGGGACGCGCTAGGATGGATGCTGGTAAAATGGAATGAGGGGGCAAAGCTGGGGACTCAGGGTAGCACTGAAAAGCTGTGCAGCAGACGTAGTTTCAGTGTCAGCCTGTTAAGCCTTTTCCTCAGAGAGAGCGAGAGAGAATGTGGGGAAGGATTGGAGGAGTAGCCGGTGTTAAAAGGAGCCTGTTGTCTGTGTGGGCTTAGGCTGTGGAGACTCTACAGAAAAGGGACCGTTTTAGACTTTGACAGAAGGAGATTAATTCACTGGTGCCTCGAGGAGCAATTTAAAAGGGAAAAGATTTGGAGAAATAAAGTTCAGGCCTGTAAGTAGGGATGCCTGCACGTGGATATAGTCACGGCTGAAGGTTTAAATAGTGATGTTTTTCTGCCGAGATGTACAGTGCAAATGGTTGCCATAGCGCATAGGACAAGTAGGACAATCAATGCACACATGGACACCAAGCTCCAGCTGGAGACTTATAGCCAGCATTTCTTCCGGAGTCACTCGCTGCATCAACAGACTCCCTAATCACTGTGGATACTGTGTCCTGCTGTCGCTGACTTGTCTTCTCTTGAGGGGGGCTGTTACCTGTTCAGATTCGCCTCCGCACCCAGATGTGCGGAGCTCAGTGAGGATGTCACCTCCGAGGGAATCACGTGGGTGGTTCTTGTGTCAGTTTCAACACTGAACCCCATTCTCTGTATACGCACCCACATGACTTCATCACTGAGGCAGCCCAGACTGTAATCCATAAACAGATTCAGTGTCTGTGATGGCATTGCCCATAAGCCAACAGCAGCAGACAGCCAAACTCATCCCAGTGCCAGAATCAGAGAAAATGAACTGGATGGAGAAGACTGAAAATGTGGGAGTGTTGTTTTTGTTTGTGAGTTGGCACTTTGGGCACTGTGCTGGACTTGTTTAAATGCACCCAGAAAATAGTTTTTTTCTCATCAGTGCAAAACCAGCTAATGATGAGTGATATTGCAAGGGTTGAGCATGCTTATTTTGTATAAAAAATAAAAACACCTACTGCTCATTATCTCTGATATACCATGTTTTAGTGCAGAGACTTATTTTAGCTGTTTACTGTGCTGTAATGTGCCTCTCCCACTGAGCCATTCAGTTGACTCTGTTGACAGGCTTTGTACTTCAGCACGTTTGTGAAAGCTTACTGAAATTATTAAAACTGCTCATTGAATGTTTAGCATGTGTATTTCTCTATCATAATGCTTTCAATGGCCTACTTATATGCCCTGGAATGAATCTGCTGTTGCAGTTATACAACTCACATTCTTAAAAAGTTGGGACGCTGTATAAAATGTAAATAAAGATAAAATGCGATCATTTGCAAATGAACTGTTTACCAAGAACAGTTTTACGAAGTGTTCCCAATCTCATGTAGTTATGTCCTTTTTTACAATAATGTGTTCACAAAGTGGTGAACCTTGCTCCATCCTCGCTTGTGAACGACTGAGCCTTTCCAGGATGCCCCTTTCATACCCAATCATGATACTGTCACCTGTTACCAATGAACCTGTTTACCTGTGGAATGATCCAAACAGGTGTTTTTGGAGCGTTCCACAACTTTCCCAGCATTTTGATGCACCTCTCCCAACTTATGCGAAATATGTTGTCACATCAAATTCAGAATAAACAGATATTTACAAAAATCAGTGAAGTTGATGAGCTAAAACTTTAGATATATTGTCTTTGTACTGTTCCAATTGAGCATATGTCAAGAAGGATTAGCAAATTATCACACTCTGTTTATGTTTCAGACAGCATGCCAAACTTTGTGGAATCAGGGTTGTAGTTGGCAGTGATGCATTGAATGCAACAGACATCAGCTGTTGAGATGGTCACATTCTTTGGATAATCTACACCGAATCTAAGCAAGGTGAACACCTTTAGTTTCACATTGCAGAAGAAACCCTACATCCACTTTTCAGGCAAACGTTCTGGTAGAAAAATACACTGGAGATGCACATCTGGTGTGACTTAACATTTTTTTTGGCTGAGACAAGGGTGTCACCCTGTGTATGAAATCTTCATTCACACAACATTCTGAAATGTAATGGCCTGACTACAACTTATAACAAATATATTTTAATAATTATAATATAATTGTTGCCAAAATATGTGCACTTTTTTAAAGTAGATGCTTTAAAGCTCATATGTGCTGCGTTTTTCCATGCAGCGTTAAAAAGGCAGTAATGGAATATCTGTAAAAAGATGTGTTTGTGCTTATGGCTGGATCTAGAGCGCATATTTGTCACTTGGTACAATAGGAAACTTGAATTGCTGATAACTGTCACATTTCCATCAAAGAAGTACATATTTTAATGTTATTTTTGTATCAGACCTTACAGCAAGATATGCACGTACAAACTCCCCTCTATGACTAAAGGAAAGAAACCTTAATTTGGACTTCTTTTTATGTGTTTTTCTTTCTTTTTGTTGTTGAAATATTCATGTGCCTTCAGTTTCCCCACAGAGACTAGGATTGTGACACAACACTTTTGGCATGTCAGTGTTGGTAACAAAGTTGTGGGAGTAGCAGTGTTTTATTATTAGCCTGTAGACTCCTGTCTCACTGGACAGTCAATGGTAGTAGCCAGTCACAGCAGAGCTGATCTATCACTTCCTTATTTTAGGCCCCCTGCCCCCTTGCATAGTGTGGGAGTGCGTATTTGTGTATTTGCCTTTGACAGGGTTTAGCTGTAATGCAAAGAGTTGACTCTCAGGCATTCCCAAAGTTAACACTGAAGTGTAAGTCATTTTGATGGCTTTGAGTTTGCTAAGTGGTTACTGCATCACTTCAGACTGAAATATCTTCTTGTCTGGTGTACGGAAATAGCAAGCCCCACATGCCTTAGTCACCAAAACTCTGAGCAAGAGCTGAAGAAGTCAGGATTACAAAAGGGTTCCCCGGATGATTAGGTTTACGCTCTTTGCTGATGAGTGATCCAAGTGTTGCACAGGGCAAGCTATGGGTCTTGGTTTGACATGCTGCAATTTTGAGGTTTGATGGAAAGCATTTCACCCTCCCTCTCCCGCAGAATGAGAGGCTTGCTGTTCCCATATAGGTTCAGCTGTGTTGTAATTAGTTTTTTTGTGTGCGCTGTGTATGGGAAAGCAAAAAGAGGAGGGAATAGAGCTTAGGGAGAGAAAGAAAGAGGGAGGAGAAAGGTAGAGCATTGATGGGAATCGAGTCCTTGCACACAGAGAGAATCAGGGAGAGAAATGGATGGATCACATGTTGGGTAATGACTGGACCGAGGCTATCGATGAGCAGTGGGAGGACTGTGAAGGCAATCAGGTCTTTGTAACATGAATATTTTCAAGGCCGTTCCGCCTTGAACATCTTCAACATCTTCCAAGGAGCTAAAGACAACTGTCAAGATCGTTTCAATGAGATTGATGTGTCATTCAGTACGACTTTGATTTTCAAGTCGCATTCATCTCTCCACTTCCATCTATGCTCTTGAGACTTCTTTCTCAAAGGGGCTTGTCTTTTGAGATGATGCCTCCCTTGATTTCGCTTCTGTGTGTTGGCCTACATGCCAGAGAGCGGGTCATTTATTCCCGCAGGTGGCCTGCGCAGGTCTGTGTGTCTGTTCAGAACATCCCCACCAGATAACCGTGGGTTGGACCTTCTCCAGGACCACCGATGACAGCCGAGACAGCTTCACTCAGACGCCCTGTGCAGGATTATGTGATTTTAGCCATATTTACAAGACAGATGATTTAATAAACAGTCGACTCGGCAAAAGCACATCACTTTTCAATTCCTCTTGCCTTCCCTCAGTGCTATTTGTGGATCTTTCCTCTGCAATTGCCGTGTAGTGTGACTGACTCAAGAAAGAATGATCACGCGGACCAGATAGTTGGTGACTAACTCTCAGCTGTGCAATTGAGTGATAGCTGTGAAAATGCAGGTCTGACCAACAAGTTTTCAGCGTACAAAAACTGCACCGATTGGTATCACTCCTGGACCAGTAGCTGTGTGGACTCAGGCCTCTTGGATGGGCAATATAAGCTGGAGGAGCCAGGCCTCCTCAGAGGACACAGATTCTTCTCTACAGGGGGATCTAGATGAGGACACAGGTAAAGACACACAAATATATGCAGTTATTCTCCTGATGCATGCATGGTGGAACATGAGATCAATGCTACACTTGCTGTTGCCTCATTGATGGTGTCATTTGCACATTGCTGTAGAGTAAACAGGATTGGAGCTCTGGAGAAACAGGATAGCGATTTCCTCCAAAGTGGTTAAATCTTTTGCATTTAATTTTGGGTGTTTTAATGATAATAGCAATGAAGAAAGCTGATAGAGCTTTTTGATGTTCTAGCATAGAGCCTACACAAGATGCTATATTTGAAATGTAAATGAAGAGGCCAGAACACAGACTGCTGCTGAAAAAATATTCTCAAGCACAGGCTTCAGTTTGACTTGCACAGCTACAGTAGCCGGTCACAGAAGTTTCAGGCAAACTATGCATTTATTCAACAGTTTTTTTTTGTGAAACGACTGCATACTTGCATTAGGTTTTTTTGGGGACGTGCGCTTCTTTGTTTAAAGCTGCTCTTGCGAGCTGTCGCCAGTTTTGGAGCTTTAATGTAAAATCGGCTCTCTGGCAGAATGAAATGCAGGGGACATTCCTCTGTGTGCTTTTTGTGTCGTGTGGCTTTATAGAAGGTGCTCATTTGCGCCGCTGAAGTCTTGGGTGGACCCAGCCCGAAGAGGCTGCTCTGCAGGGCCACAGCCTTCCATCACATGCTGCCTCTGCCTTATCACCTCCACAGTGTGTAGACAGAAGCCATAGCTTCTATAATCAGGGCTCATCGGGTGAAGATCTGTCAGACTGCTGTCATCTTAATCCAGTTACACAATACAAAAAATTGGTATTGGTTACTCTGTGGGTCTGTAATCTTCACATCCAACCTGCCTGCCTTGCTTCACCAAGGGACATGTTGGGGCTTACACTGTTTGATTTATTAATGTTTGTAGAGAGTTTGTGCTTCTCCCGTTAAGCTGTGTGGACAGATCCACCCTGGCGAGCCGGTAGCACATTGAGGCTCCATAATTAAGGTAGTTGAGTCCATCATTGTGTAATTGCACAGTGCCGAGTGCCATAATACCTTGTTTTGAAAACACGCAGTCTGTGGTACACTCTGCTTAATAAATCTGTGCATTTCAGCCCAGCGGGCAGTAAGACTCGAGTATTTGTATGTGTGTGTGTGTCATGTCTGTCTACCCCAACCTGCACAGTCCCTGTGGCTGTGATGGACCTCACTGGGGACTGGCAGAGTGAGGGATTTGTTTCAAACAGACTGCATGGCAGTACAGACGAGGAGGTCTCAGTTCAGTCACAGCCGAGTTGCTGCTGATGTTTTGAACTACTGTAAATAGTCTCATACCACAGTTGGCTTGACTGCACTCAAGAACCACAGTAAGGATCATCAAGAAGATGATTTCACTTCCCAACCTCATATAAGCAGAATCCAGGCAGCTGATACCGTGTGTTTTCTGCACATTTTTTCCTTAGAAACGGTGTCTAATCATGTGAATGAATAAAATTTCAACAGTTCAATAGGAAAACATTCAACATTGAATGTATATCAGTGACTCTGATGAAACTGAACGTGGCAATTTCCGCGATATTCTGCGTTTTACGGTAGATTGTGTTTTCAGCATCAAATTCCTTTGTTTTCTGGGTGTTTCTGTGTTTGCATCCTGCATGTTATTGCATCAATTGAATGCAGTTGGAAGTATACGTGTAGTATAGTAGTAGTAAAGTATTCTTTATTCGATGCTCGAACTAAAACAAGCAGAACTGAGAAACACGACTGAAACTTCGAATGTGCCCTATGGCTTCTTCTCTCAGTTCTTGTTTTGCAGTGAGATTTCAATTGAGTTCATGTTTCTGCTTGCTGAGATTTATATTTTCCAAAGATTTCTTACAGATCTCAAAGATATGGATATATGTATTTCCATTTTAAACCAGAACCAGTTACTGACAATGTGTTTTGTCTAAAAGAAGACAGAGTATTGGTGGTATGCGTTACCAATCTGTGATAGCGTGTTGATTTGAGCAAAGAAACCCAAACGAAATCATTTACTGCACTTGCAGACTACCAAGCATGCTTTACAGATGGAGTAACAGCCACCATTATGAATGAAGAAAAGAAATGCCTCTATGCCTGCGAGTTTCTAAGCAGTCAAAGTGAGCAGCAGGGAGAGAGTCAAAAATAGTGTGTGGCCTCGGTGCGACTGAGAGCAACAATCTCAATGGCTGAGGGAGAGTGTGGAGATCCTGAGAAAGGGCTTCATGTCAAGACGCGCCAGTGTGTTTGCTGTGTTGAGTGTGTCAAATCATGCAGACCCCAGGGTGGCATGGCTGGGTCAGGGAGCTGGCACACAATGAAGGGGATGTCCCACAGTTGCTGCCAGTTTCCGACGCCAGTCTAAATCAGGAATGGAGAGAGAAGTTGACATGGCTTGCAAAAAAAGTCGGCGTTGTTGTCAAGGAAGATGTGGGTGTGTCTTTGTGTGTAAATGTGGGTGTAAGTCCGGGTGCATAAATCTTCAGTTTGATATCTTTTTGTCATACCTAAACCGTATGACATACTTTAATGCAGAATGCACGATGTTTATTCCATCTGTGACGACGATCGTGCCTGTAGCCCCGTAGGCAGAGTGGACTTCATGTTTGTCTGCCTTCGCTGACCCACTTCCTCTTGGATGTTCCTCCTCATGCAACCTGAATGAGAGAATATGTTTTTGAAATGGCAATAAAACATGCAACCCAGCGGATTTATGAGCCTGTAAGGAAATTGTAAAAGGCTTTGCGAGAGTCAATTAAGTTTGCTCCTGCAATCAGTGAACTGTGGTCTGAGGAGGTGAAACAGAACACATATCTCTCAAGGTTTGATGTTGTGTTCTTCATAGCGTATCTTCTATTCTAGTCGAAAGAAAGAATTTTGCTCTTTAATCTTCAACCAATAGTGCCAAATGTGAGTTTTGACCAAAACCACAAACCTTTCATTCATAAACAGATCCTTGTGTTTTTCTTTTTTCCTTATGTTTCGTTATTGTCTCAATAGTTTTATTATTACAGTTGTGAGGCAACACATATGGGACATCTAGTTTGTCCAAGCAAAGCCGTGGTAATAAGCATGGCAACATAAGTGAAACAAATGTACAAAAGGAAAAATACACAGAAACAAGCAAGACAAAACAAAAACAAGAATCATAGTAATAAAGGAAAACCTGCCCCTCCCCTCAAACCTTCATTAGAGCTGCTAAAAATCAGGCCCTTCATGACTGTGCCAAGACTAACAAAAACGGTTTGATCTCTTTCCAATTATTTGAGGAAGGGATACCAAGTTTCAGCAAAGCCCTCCTATTTATCTTCCAAAGTATATCTGATTTTTTTTCCCCAGAGTATTGGTCATTTCTGCTAGCCTCTTTTTAAGTGGAGGAACTCCAGCTTCCACCGTGTGAGAGTGAGTTTTTTAGCTGTAGTTAATCCATAACAGATAAACTCTTGCTGAAATTGATCCCCGGCAGCAACTTACAGCTGGAGCTGGAGCAAAAGATGCGGATGGGATGTTGCAATGATCTCATCATCAGCATGCTTTTCTTTTTAGACAGGTCAAAGATCGATTACATTCAATTACACCGCGAGCAGAGAGAGACGCATTCCTGCTTCCAGCCACATCATGCACAATCTGACTTTTTCTCCTTTAAAACATAGATGTAAGGCAACTTGAAAACACTGAATGGGTGATTTTATGGCACCAGATGTGTTTTAAAGTGTGTTTTCTGTCTTTTTTTTTTTTTTGGATTGCTTTTAGCGGAAATCTGAATGCACGTGTTTGATTTTACTTTGTGCAGCTGTGATGAAAAGCTGATTCTGTTGGGTCCACCTCGTGTTGTGTGTGTCTGCTGTGCCTGCATGCACAGGAAGGCCAGAGGACAGAACGTCAGCCGATCAATAAAGTCACCAGGAGATGATATGCAGTCATGCAGACGCCAGTTTTTTCATTTGTTTTTTCACAGTAGGACTGCTGCTTAATTTAGCCTTTTTAGAAATCATTGTTAAGACAGCAAAAATACATCAGATGCCATTAATTTGATCCCAAGTGATCCTCAGTGATGGACCTCTTGTGGTCTTTGTCTCGCCTTCTTTTTAAGTCAAATCAACTTCCTCCAAACTTCATGTCCTGCCCCGACACGCTGCTTCGCGTTAAAAAAATGTCAAACCGCAAACTTACTATCTGAAAACATTTTTGTGACCCTTTTCAAAAAGATACACAAAACCACAACAGACTCATCTCAGAAGAGAAAGATCAGGGTTTTTGCATGAATATTATAAACGCAGAGCTTTTTAAAGAGGAACGCATGAACACAAGTTTTCAATGAAAGAAATTTACGGCGCACATTTTAAATCCCAAAACGGGAAAATGGGAAGCTCTTGGGCGTATTCATGTGAAATGACAGGCATGTACTTTCTACAGCAGCACAGAGGGAGTGAAACACGTTCATTGTTTTGTTTGCGTGCATGATAATTAAAAGAATTGAAAAAGAAACAGTAAAGTTATTTTAGTGAGTGTTGGATTATTCATTGCTGACATAGTTTAAACAACCGCTGTCTAATTATAAGTGACTGTGCGAGGGCGAGCCTTGCTCTTTGTGGCGGACACATCTGTCATCTAAGCCTATTTTTAAGGAGCTGTGAAACAATCCGAACGCGAGGAGTTTGGTTCACCGCAGTGCATTTGAACTGCGGGATGAGTTGTGTTATTTGGCATCTGTCTGTCAGTTTTGTCCACTGCAGTGTGTGCTCTAAGTGTCAAGAGGATGACAAGTAGCCCGCTCCACAGACAAGATGAGCTTTGTACAGCGCTCTAACACAGGGAGAGTGGTACCACTCCTCGCTGCTTGAGGCCATTTACTCACAAGAACGCTGTTGCTTATGCTTCTCTGTCTCTCTGTATCTGCCTCTGTCTTGTTCTCCGGCCGTGAAGTGATTGGTTCTCTTGTGGCGGTTTGTCTATGTGTAGGATCAGTCTCCTGTCTCGAGTGCTTTATAGTGCCTGTTTGCCTCTTGCTGTCTTGCCGAACAGCTGCCGTTCACTGAGAACTCTGAATTCATCTCAGTAGATCACAGGGTTTTTAGCTGTCGCAGTGTCTCTGTTCTGGTGCTGCTTGATGTTACAGATACTGACAAGATGGGTATTTATAGCACTTTGTGGTTCTTTAGTCTATTGGTTTCACCCAAGGTGAACCTGCTGCCTGCCAGCCAGTCTGCTCTCATTCTGCCGAAACACTGGGTTCAGAAAGCGAGCTTTAAATGGAATGCTAGAAAATGCAGTCAGCCGCTGTAACCAGAAGGTCACTTGAAGGATCAAACTGCTTTGAGCATGTTTCTGTCGGGCGGTTGTGTGTCGCAGTGAGCTTGTTTGTCTTTGTCTGGGTGTGTGTGTGCACTGTGCCATTAGGCCATGCCTGTTTAGGTGAGGCTGGTTGTAATACAGGGGAGCTGTAGAAGCAGAGGTTCGGAGTCTGGACTGTGAGGTTTGTTCTGAAAAGAGGGAGCGGCTCTCAATGAGGGAAACAAGGGACAGGAAATCGTGCCAGTGGCTTCGGCGTCAGGGGGGAAGGAACAGGAGGGGTACCCAGGATGGTGTGTACGTGTATGTACGTGTGTGTGTGTGCTGTGCGATTTCCCGATTTCAGCCCTCTACCTCACATGTGCTTGCCCTGCCCTCCAGTGAAATGGTGCAACTGTGTCACTGTCTGTCGCCTCACCCATTGCTCATGTCACATCAGTGGAAGCGTGAGCTGTCACCACCCTGGATTACATGTATGCCTCAGTAACATGACCTACAATCAATATCAGAATTAGGGCTCCAACCAACAGTTGTTTTCATCATTGATTAATCTGCTGATTATTTTTTCAATTACTCAATTTGCTCACTTGGTCTAAACAATGTCTGGAAAAAGTGAAAAATCCCTAAATGATGTCATTAAATTATGCATTTTTGTCCCACAAACACTTAAAGCTAAAGATATGCAGTTCATAACACACAGAAAAGCAACAAATCATCACTTCTGAAAAGTTGGGAAATTGTAACAGTTTCCATTTTATTATCATCCCAACAACAAGGATACTAATTGTTTCGGTAAATTAATTTTGAACTAAAGTAAATGAGCCCATTTGAACATATAGAAGATGTGAGCATTATTTGATATCGAGTGATTCCACAGTTTGTCTTTCCTTCCTGCAGCGAAACACACCTTTCCTACTTCAGTTTATTTACTCGAGCCTTTTGTCACTGTGCCAAATAATGTCTGCTGCTTTGTAGTTTTTTTTTTTATTTTACAACTGGGGCATCCAACGCAGTCCTGCTCATGTTCTGTAGACCATGTTCTATTTATCACAGATTCTGTTGAAAACCAGGCCCTGTGGCATGCCCTCTGCAACCTTTTGCTTGTGGTTGAATAGTTTAGAGGGACTCTTTGTGTGCTCATTTGTTTCTGTCTGGGGATGTGGATGTACATTGTGTACATGTGTGTGTCTGTTGTACATAGGACAATTGAGTGACCTAGGCCTCAGGGCTCCCTCCATAGCTTTCAGTACAACCCCACTGAAATGCTTTGCCAACTGCTCCCATTAACTAGTTCCATTAGCTCGCCCAGTGCCCACTGTGAGACCTTAACCCATGATGAAGAGTTACTACCAGAGAGTGAGGATAACTTGAACAGTAATAATAACTTAAAGGTCAGCCCACAGTCAATGTATGTGCTCATTGTAACACTAACATTGCCACATGCGGGATCATTAATAAATCACAGTTAATTTAGTTTCAACTCCACACAGACATGCTAACATAAAAGGGAAGCTGTGAAAGGGTGGCCATCAAAAGCAGCGATGCAGAGGAATGAATGAGTAATAGTAATAAACGTTGCCTGGGGGTGGGGGTTAACATGGCAACCCAGCCACCAGCAGTCCCTGCCATGTATTTGGATAAACTTATTTTTTTCTTCTTCAAACCCACAAATGTGGACAAACAATGCGGTCTTCACCGTCATCACACTAACTAGAAAAGAGGAAATACGTGGGCTAACTACCAGCAGTGGTACCAGTAAGAGTGAACCACCAGCTGGAGCAGCAGTAGCAGCGGTAAGAAAGGCACAGAGGGGCACAGGGAAATACAAATGGGGGAAAAGATGCTGTTAACTCTGATCAGAGAGAGCTTTGAAAGGAGTTTTGTTGGCTTCAAAGTTAAACAGAGGAGGCATTGAGGCTAGAGACTTCTAAATGTTTATGCCACCTCACAATACACAGACCTAATGGTCCCACCCTCTTCCAGAACACCACCTTCCAGACTACATTTGACACATTAGAGAGTCTCCAAGAAATTTCTCATGGCTAGCTTTGGATTAATAGCGTGATAATATTTCAGATTCCCTACTTCGTGAGCCTCGAACAGAACCACAGCAACCTCAGCTTCCCCTGTGTGGTATTGCAAGTCCCTGCCAGGATGTACTGTTTAATTCTGTTGCCCATACATCAGTTGTTAACCTGTCTACCATTTAAGTGTGCTTACTTTGCAAATAACATTTATATATTGACCAAGCTGCAACATTAGCTTGCGGTTGATTAATTAAATATATATGCAAGAATTGTCTAGAATTAAAAAGCACTCTTCTCATAAACTCAGCAGTCAGTCGCAGCATACCATTCCTTGTCAAGAGACATCGTCCCTCCTGCTAGAAAAGTTAAAATATCAGTGAAACTCCTGTCATTTAGACAACTTAACTCTGAGAGTCAACAACAAGTACTTCAAAGCCTCATGCTGACCCACTACCCCCAGTGTCTACACATCATCCACCACATCTCATCTGCAAGCTGTGTAATTATGGAACCGTGAATAGTCTGTTCTAACCTCAGTAGCCTTGAGTACAAGTATAGTAGTTTATTTTAAGCTATGTTACGACTATAAAACATTATGTTTGTTTCCCTTCTGCTCTGCATTAAACCCTATTTTTCTCTCATGGTGCTACAGAAGCATAACCGTGTGACTCTGCATGTGAAATAATGTTGCAAAACAAGCCGCAATTGTGTTGCTGTACGTGACAGAAGATTGAGATGATGGATGTGTTTCAAAGGGCCGTGAAAATGCACACCTCATTGCCCTAAAACTGAAGTAAAAAAACACGCATTACCTCAGATGTTGGACCCACCTACTGCACCCAATGCAATGCCAACTTCTATAGAAATTAAATGTGGCAAGCATGCATCAGAGCAGAAATGCAGGGCAGCGTAGTTGGTATTCCTAGCATGAATAAAACATTTTGGTGTAAGTGGGTGATGGATTTGTCTCATTATACTCCACTCTAGATGGGATGGAAATATTTGGATGCGATGTCATGTTGTCCGACTTCAGCCATTCATCCTGAGTAATAAGGACACAAGCTCATACAAATAAACAGACTCAGGAATCCAAGGTGTGTCAGCAGGAGATTAGGCTGGATTTTGTTGTTATGTGCCTCTACATGCTGCTTGTTGCTTATTATGGTTTAATGCAACATATTTTCACCCCCACCAATAATTCTAGTTTCAGTTCACTTTGTAGATGCGTCACAGCGTTGGATGAGGAGATTTGTATCAGACTGTTTGATCAGTCAGGAATCAGATCACATTTGCATGTCTGTGTTTATTTATGTATATCTTCCCCTTTTCTAAGCTTTTCAGGCTAAAAAACCCATCAAAAGTGACAAACCAGTAAGAAAGTGGATGAAGGTACTTTTGATATTCTCCTTATCTCAGAGTGGTATCTCATGACTCATAGGGGTAATAACGTCTCGTTCACTGAACAGGAGTTTCCCAGTATAGATATATTCTCAATCATCGGCAGCTCAGTCTATTGTGTCACCTCTGTGGTTTGTCTGTCTGATGTGAGAGCAGATGGCACCAACACATGCGAGAGACTGCTTCTGTTTACTGTTGCTTTCAAGCTGAACGTGGGTGACTAAACACGATCTCTCTAAGCAGTTATGGATCCAGTTTGCTCTTTTGTATTATGGATCTGCATTATAGATCGCCTTGTGTTGTGTGGCCACGCTCTGTTAGCCATGGCTGTCCATGCCGTCTGTTCCCATGCAACCCAGCATGCAGAGCGCCTCCATCACCACATTGATATTTGCTTGTGGCCATTGACCCATGGATGGTGGGGCTGCTTTACTAGTCATTGACATACTGAGGGGCATGTTTGTGTAAGTTATTAATAGCCTAAAATATTGGCTGATGTTGGTCTCTGTCTCACAAACAAAAGGCATGCAGCATTTTCTTCCAGACGAGAAGTGAAACGATAGTAAAATTCTACAATAATCTACAAACTTCACTGTTTGAGAAACAAATAAGTTTCTGCTTTTGAAAAGTAATTGCATGTTATTGTGTAAATAATTTTAGAGTCAGCTATTTTTATTATACCAGTGAAGTGTTCATTTTGATCATAATTGTATCTAAAGTGGCTTATTTTTTTAGTTAGAAATGGCTTACAGTTTATTGTAATCCCTGATCCGTTGGCTCAGATGCCAAGCCGAAGTGATGTCCCTCGTATGTGTTTTTTAGGACCTCAGAAGTCATTAAGAAGTGAGTGGCTGAAGAAACCCAGTGTTTGGTTGTCTCAGTTTGCATTGATAATCTGATTGTCCACATGGAAGCCATCTCTTCTGTGTCTCATTTACTCATTTGTAAAATGATATACAATAGATGGGAAGTGGATGAGCACTTAGCATCCACTGTGTGTCATTTACTCACTCGGTTAAGTGGACTGGATGCTCTCAGTCTTCCTGTGGCTTCTTGTTGAACAGCGTACTCAAACAGCACAGCTGGAAAACTGTAAAACCCACCACTGGACTTCTACCTCCATTACTTCTGAAATCAGCCATTAACCAGGGCCACATTCCATACGTGGGCTTCCTCCCTTCCCTGCCATCCTCAGGCTGTAGCAAGACTTGCAGTACACACACCTATATTGTTGCTTGTTGGTAACCGAGGACATTAAAAGGATTCCTATTGAAAATTGAACACAACCGGCAGGAAGCCAACCACTACAATGGAGAGAATAAATAATTCACTAAGCACTTAACTATTTCCTGTTGAATTTTCCTCTCTTTCCTCTCCCATTTTTCTCCCTGCTGTTCATCTCACGTGCCTCGGCCTCACATTCCACACAGCAGGTCTTGTCTGTGGAGATGTGACGTGTTTTTTGTTTTACAGTCTAGTAGACAGTAAGTCACTCGCTGTGTCATCATTTTTATAGACAAATAAGGCCTTGTTGCAGACGAAGTTGCTTATAAACAATGCAATATATATTTGTACATGTTTATCCCAGGGTGGGGTGTCTCATGTCTCATGCCTCAAGTGTTTCATCAGGAATGCGTTCAGGACAGTACATAATATGTAACATCAGTTATAGCTGATGCTTATTTTAGAATTAATCTGCAGCCATTTAGAACAATAGCTTCTTTTCCACATCTGCTATATCTGAGTTAAGAGGGTCAAATTAATTTTCTAGTCAAGCTAGCGGTGTAGCTTTAGCGATGGCAGTGTTGGCATGTCTATATGTTGGTCCAGACTGAAATATATCAACCATTGGATGGATTGCTGTGAGATTTGGTACAGATATCCATGGCGCCTAAAGGACGAATCCTCGTAGCTTTCATCGCTCTGTGACTTTTCATTCTGCATCACCAGCAAGTCAAACTTTTTATCCGCTAGGTTGAACATTTTGTGCAGATTTTCATGTCTCCCTCAGAATGAATTGTATAACCTATCGCCGTCAGCAGATCAAATTTTTAAATTGTCCAGTACTTTGATTTATGACCAAATACATAAAAACTAAGACATGCTTTTGTTAGCATTTAGCTGTGCCTACTTACACAGAGCTGCTAGCATGGCTGAAGACTCTTGGTTACTTTTACTTGCATAGCCATTTAGAGCAGAGTGCTGTAATAAGATACAATAAAGACATGCAAGTTAAAATCAATGATTATTATGAAAGTGTTAAATGTAAATCCAGTATTGTGTGTGTGTGCGTGCATGTGTGTGGACATGGATTTAATTTTCCAATCAGCCAGTAGAGAGCAAGAGCAGATTACAAAATGTTATTCTCCACACATCATTTCCATTAATGTTAACTGTCCTTTCCTGCTTTATTGAGAAGATTCTTTCAGCCATAAACTCATCTGAAGCCGTACACACACCTTCAGATGAGTTTTTCCCCTTGCCTTCCTCCCTTTTCAACAGCTGGCGCGGTGACCTTTCTGACTCCTGCTTCAGTCTTTTAGCAGGCTCAAGAAGTCCATATATGCAGGGCTCACACACTTTCATTGAGCAGTTCCCACTGAGGGGAGTTCAGCAGGAGGTGACAGCTGTGTGTGAAACCTTAGGCACAGTTTCCCCTGTATCCTCGTTTTCATCCTATTCCTAGAGTGGGGGAGTGGGAGGCCAGTGAGGGGCCGGCCAGCTGTCCTGTATAGATCACACCTGTACTGAACAAGAACCAGATCAATCTGTCAGCCTGTCAGTTCTTCAGTCAGATCTGGACAAGCTCATATGTCACCGGCCATCAGTTGTGTTGCAGGGATCACGACCAACAACTGTGATCCTGGGATTTCCTGCTGAATGTTTTACTGCATGTCCTCTGTCCAGAAGTCTGGTTGGACAGACTACCTGCTGTATTAATCTAAATGTGTGTTTCATTGTATTGTGTAAGGATAGTCTGAAACAAATCATTTAAAGCAAATCCCACATGTAACAGTAGGATTTTGGCTGTTTTCATTTAGTTTGGCAGCCGAGCTAAAGAACAGATATGCACAGAAATCCTTGTTCATGTTTAGAATGTAATAAGCTGATAGTTGTTTTTAGAGATGTAGCCGTACTGATGTAGAACTATAATAAGGCTTGTGAGCTGGTGTATCTGTGTTGTGGTAGAAGAAACCCTTTGACTGAGACTAGATGTATCTGGATGGCTGGTATCTATATATAATTTGGCAAAAGAGTGAAAGATGGAGGTCTAAGAGGGCTCAAAGTTTACTCAGCAAATGAGAAAATGTGTGAGCACAGTGGAATATACACACAAAATCAATTTAAGGTGTATTGCATACATTTAGCAGTGTTTTTTGCCAAAAGCACTCATAAATTTGCACCCATAGTGTGTGTCTGTGTTTGTATTTGCTTATTGTGTAATTAAGCTTCGAAACAGTCCAGCAAGTAGAAAGCTCCCGGGGACTCTTCTATACCACAGAGTTGTGTGAGAACTCTCCCAGGCTTTGTTCAAGAGTCGTTGAGACCCGAGTGTTTGTTTTAAATGTCCCCAAGGCCTTTCAAAGCAGCAAAGTGTTTAAGCAATTTAAATGCCTCACAAAGATATTTACTTGCTAAATCCTTCACTATTTATTCTTAACAATCTGATTTTAGTGATTCTTTGATTTGTTTTCTTTTTCGTACATCCCTCATAGCATCATGAAAAAAATCTGCAAAACCAGAAAGAAAAACAAACATGAATATAGCTTTAATATAGCAGAACAGTAAGCTCATCACACTGTACTCTGGGAGCGAGTGTGAGGTTGCAGTGCAGCATAGTGAGGCACAGGGGAGTTGTGTGTGTGTTCAGATGATCTCTGCGGGACTGTTGCAGTTTACAACAGTGGAGACAAGCCTCACCCTTTAAGGAAGTGTAACCACGCTTTGCTTTTCATCAAGCTGCCTCTGCTGCTGCATTGCACTGCATTTTAATGGGAGCAGTGGCGAAAATTGGGAAGCACTAGCAGAAATCAACAAGTAAAAAAGTGTTTTCGCCGTTCACCTCGTTGCTAAAAGTCAGCAAAAAGGCAGTAAAAATCCAAATATTGGCTACAAACAAACACTTCAAAATTGTGCATGAACGTAATTCACAGGTGTACTAGAGCACACAGAGTTCAGGAGGCACACCAGCATAAAGGCGTGTCGTGGCACGGGCTGCTGAAAAAAATAAAGGGAAAAAAATGTTTTCACTCTGAGGTTTCTTTCAGCTGTAAACTGAGTCCATGACTAGTCAGATTCAGTGTAAGAGACATTACAACCAATGACATCACCACCTCATAACTCTGGACGGCAGCAGGCGGGCGGCTGGGGAGAGCGGGAGGGATGGCCGGTCCGTCTCTGAAGGAGGGTGGACGCTGAGAGGCGTACATGACTTTAACAGAGCACTTCACTGTATTCTCTCTCTTTTTCACCCTGTTCATTTCTTCTTCTGGTGATGTCATTTCCATGCTGAACCAGACTTCCAGCGAACTCTAGAGGGGGTGGGGGTGGCTCTCTGTTCTCAGAACTGAAGAGAGAGGGAGGGGAGAAGGTGGCGGAGAACTGAACAGGGAGCAAAGGAGACGGGGAACCAGCCCTGCGTGCACGATAAACAGCTGAGCCATGGGGGCTGCAGTGGTGTCTGAGGGACCAGCTGTATCGATCAGAGCAGTGACTCATTGTGCTGATGTCACTGCTTCTCAGCTCTGGGACTCGGGGTTGCAGCTGTAAACTCACGTATAGTCCTTCTGGGCCTGTTCAAGCTGGGATTGAGGAGAGCTTCCAGCATATTTTGATGATAGCCACAGGCATTTGTGCCAGGAATATGGGAGAAACAAGGTCAAACAGATAGGAATCGATGTGAGGCTAAAACTCATATGGAGGCTGCTGTGCAATCAAAAGCATACAGTCCTCTCCACACATTGCCTATAAGTGAAAACTTGCCACGATAGCACCCTGGCTTGCGGCAAAACTGGCTAACACAGGTATGTATAGCCTCAGGGTACAAAAAGATATCCTCTCACACTGTCAGACCTAGCTGTGCTATTCACACTCTATTTAGGTGCACTGAAGCAGCACAGCATCCCCTGTGGCTAAGCTACAGTATTGATCCAGACAGCTGTGTAGATGAGCAGGTTGTCGCAGAGTCTTCACTGTGTCGAGCCACTAGTCTGGCTCTGATGAACTCTTTGTCTTCTCGCTGTCTCCCTCAGTCCTGCCTGTCTGACTAGCTAAAGTTTTATCTCTTTACTATGGTTGCGTTATGAGATATCGTTTCAGCATCGACGCCATGATGTGCGCATGTGAGATAGTTATATTGCAAGACGCACAATGTCAAGTCAGGCAAATTATAAAGTTCTCTTTTTCCATCACTTATCTCGATGAAAAGTGCGTCTGATATTACATAGTTTAGCCTGAGTTTTCTCAGTTCCCAGTCTAGTCTAGTCGCCTCTCATAACTGAAAAATGAGCTCTGCCTGTTCTGGTTGTTTGATAGATTGATCAAGTGCACCCCTTCGCCAGAGCATGGCTGTGCATGCAGAGCCTACATATCACCTGCCTGTAAACATGCACATGACACAGCTACAGTCACAAATTATGTCTCCTGGATGTTAGACGCAGGGTTGCATATGTACATGAAGAAGACATTGCATGTGTGTGGTGTAATTTCCCATATTTCATGATATTGTAATACAGGTCACAGGAAAAAAGATTATAATGTCAGTTTTTTTCCCAACTGTTTACTACACTGATTGTGTGAATTGAAGAGGCAGAAGAAACAGGCAGTTTATAACACCGCCATGATGACGCAGGGCTACTAATGAAATTTAGTCTTAAAACATGAGAGTTTTGTTGCATTTTTAGCAAAGCAAATTGTCCTGTAATGTACATGTGAGTGATTTGACCTGTTTGGATGTGAGGAACTGGGTCAAATGCAGATTAGAGGTGACACAACAGTCATGAGATACATTTCCAGTAACTCAGTGTTCAGCTTGAATCAGCCACACACAGTCAGTAACCTACAGAGCAGTTTAGTTTTGCCCAACTCTGAGATAAGGTTTTTAGAAAATGCTGTGTAAAACAAGCGCCTGAGGGGTCACGCAGGCTTCATCACATGCGTTTGTGTCGGCAGGAAACTCCACTGGAAGCGTTCTCATCAACATTTTTAATGAGACACACAGCCGTCCTTGGCTGCCTCAGCAAACTTTGGCTTTTGCTCCGAGTGAGGGATGATGAGGATTAGGGATGGAGAGAAAGAACAGTAGGGTGGATCTGCGCGTGGCATGTGGATCGATGGTGCAGATGAAAGCGCCGTCCGGCTGGGCGTCTAGTTTGTGGCGTGTTCCTGCCGGTGATTGCTATTCAGCATTCAGTGTTTTTACGCTGATGACCGTGGAATGTCTGATCCCGCTGTCATCGAGCCGAGGGGAGATTAGACCAGATAGAGGTGTAATTTTGTCGCTGATAACACCCACGCTTCCTGATGACTCCCAACACTGTTATTAGTATTTACTGTACCTCCTGATTCAGTTTGGTGTGGAGACAAGGGGGGAAGGGGGGGGCGGCAAGTGAGCAGTCAGTTGTCCTGGGATTAGCGGTGTAGGGGACTCTCCTCAGATACAATCAGCACACTCTGCAGTGAACAAGAGGGATTCTGCTAAATTACTCTGCTATTATGAAGCCTCTCTCAATTATGTACCATAAAGCAATTTTCATCTCAGCGCTAACCCGAGTATTTTATTATAACTCACTCTTCTGCTCTGTCCTTGTCTCGCTTCGTGCACTCACATGTGTGTGCACTCACACATCTGGGCACATAATGGACTGCCGGAGGAGGCTCTGTGACTGTGCCTGTCCCGCAGATTTATCGCTGGGAGCGAAAATAGCAAATGAAATGCGGATGTTATAAATGCTTAGAAATAAAAATACAAATAAATCTCTAATGTTCTCCTTGCCTTAAAAATGCCAGGCTTGCTCTTCTTGCCGGCGTTGAGCATCGTTTCAGATGAGTGGCATTGTGTGATAGTGACTTCAACACTTCAGTGTGCTTGTGCCATCTGGTTTTATCTAATTTCTATTTCCCCCCTGAGAATCTCTCCCCTTGTCGACTGACCACTCGACTTTCTCTGTTTTGCTTCCATCCGTAGACTCGCAACGGTCCCATCTGTCCTCTTTCACCATGAAGCTGATGGACAAGTTCCACTCTCCCAAGATCAAGAGGACTCCATCTAAGAAGGGCAAGCAACTGCAGCCCGAGCCAGCAGCGAAGAGTACTGAGAAACCTGCTAACAAGGTGTGTGTGCGGTCAGGTGCCAGAAAACATATGTGTGTATTGTGGGAAATCCACCTCTCTCCCACCTATTCTGTGTGTTTGTTTGCCTATTTGTGAGACGATTGCTTTCCTGTCTCATGTTTTGTGCTCCCCATGCTCCATTGTGTCTGTGTGTGTGCGAGTTTCCCTGCTGGTTCCCACAGCCTCCCAGTCGCTGTGGTGGCTGGCTGCGCTACAGCAGGTGTCTAAACCTATAAAGACATGAATGGAACTGGGCCGCTTCCTGAATGAACTCCTCCGCTCCCTCTTAAGGCTTTTGGTGTAATGAGTATATTCCCCAGCAGCCTTTTTTCTGAAAGACTAGAGACGTTGAGAGAGACCATTGCTGTACTACCAAGATGGCTCCAAGCCACATCGCTTGATAGATGGTGCTTTGAACTGCAAGCAAATCATGGGAATAATACAACCACAGCAGAAAGTCCATAGTGTTATGATGGTCCAAATACTAACTGGGGTATTCAGTGAGAAATATTTCACAGCGTACTCAGTTCATGGTGTTTAAAAAGCTTGTGAAACGTTTGTCACCGTGAAAAGTAGTTTCGTAGTACGATTCTAAGATGCTGCTCTGTGGTTTTGCTTTGTTTTTCTAGAAGGTCAGTCGGCTGGAAGAGCACGAGAAGGAGGTGGTCAGCGCCCTGCGCTACTTCAAAACAATCGTGGACAAAATGGTCGTGGAGAAGAAGGTGCTGGAGATGCTTCCAGGCTCGGCCAGTAAAGTGCTTGAAGCCATCCTGCCTCTGGTTCAGGTGGAGGCCCGGATACAGCACAGGTGAGAGGCATGTTTCTATAAAAGGCTGGAAAGAAAATTCAGGTTTGTTTTTGAGAATTCATTATTTAGAGCACAAGTTAGAGATATTTATTGTTCTTTATTTATGCATATATATGCCTTCTGCATAGACTGAAGCGTTTTGCTTTTGCTTTCAGTTGAAAAACAGTTGAAAATAGTCATTAAATTCGTGCTCTCTGATTGCTGCCTTTGCTCGTCTTTCTCCCGCAATTGATGTAATAGTTCACAATGAACCATTCCTTGATTCTTTCTCACCATTCTTACCTCTTGACGTAACTCATAACGTAGCTGGTATGCATGCCGGACGTGTTTGAACTAGCATGATTTTGACTACCACTCGCCGAGCAGCTCGTGAAGCTTGATGATATGTTGTGAGAAACAACATCCCGCACCTCAAGGCTTCCTGCACTCCACGCCTGAAGCCTTTAAAATTACATTCATGTATTCCTCCTTTTTGTAATGAATAAATAATGTGTCACATTATCAGAAATGTTACCCGTAATGTTTAATGAAACATGAATTTCACGTTTCAGATATCTTAACCAATAGAATGAGTCTGTTTGCTTAACTTCCGCTGGATAGCGTAAACCCTTTCTGTGGAAATAACCTGCAGCTGCTGTTTGGACTGTCAAGACATGTTTGAACTTCTCTGTCTTAGTGCCGTTCCTCATTCGTCAGCGCAGACAAAGCCATGGAGGTCAGAGGTGACAGATTTTGTATCTCACAGCCCTGTGTTTAGAGGCGATTGATGGATTGCTGCGGCAACATTGAGAAGCAGCCATCTCTGGGGATTTGACCTCCGTCTAACGGAGTGAAACTCCAATAGATCACAGCAGTTTACAGTTTTATTTTTCTTCAAATAAGCTGCTGTACATCAAGTTACTACTGTGTGACAAGCATTGGAAGAAGAGTTTTACTCTCACAGATAATAATGCGTGGATTAGTTAATTTTGCCATCTGCTAAACATACATAGTGTACAACAGTGTCAGATTGTCAGCAGTTATTTAAATCAATATTGGTCAAATAATTAGGTCAGTAGTGGGTGTAACTCCTACCCACTGTCTTGGCACACACTGTTAAGTTGATCAAAGTGCTTGTGTGCTTAAAGGTTAGCATATCAATCTCATGTCTGCAAAGTTTACTAACACTGACTGGTCAGTCATAGGACCCTATAGCTCTTAGCCTACGTAGTCTTTCTGGGTCAGACCTCTCCACCCAATTCCAATTGCTTCACCATCCCTCAAATCCTTCTTTTAACCCCTGTAGCTACAGCCGTCTCCTACTCACTGTAAGGCTAAGCTGTGCATACACAGTGGAGGGATATTCCAGCGGTGCGATTGAGCTGCAGCGTGTTGGTACAGGCCTGTGCCACACCTTAGTGTTGGGTCTGAATGCACCGTTCACTGCAGGCAGAAACAACACCCGCTTTCCCTGTGTGGTCACACATTCTTCAGTCTGCACCAGCGAGCTTATTCCAACCTCCAAGCTTGTAATCGGGCATACCTGCACTTCCTCAACAAATTCCTCCAGAAATGTGTAGTTTAGCACATAGAAGGAAGTGTATCATGTGTTCTTGTTTCTGTGTGATTTTTGTCACTTCCAGTCTAACATGTGCTTGTCCCATTGCTTCTTTTCACACCCTCTGTCCTCTTGAATCATTCTCTTTTCTGAACCTCTGCTTTCTGTATCATCTCCTTTATCTGTTCCATATGGCACCTTTCTTTTTCTCCCCCTGTATTCCTCATGCCTGCCAACCCTGTTCTCACACCCTTTCAACAGTTCGGCGCTGTCTTCCTGCCATAACCGTGTGTATCAGAGTCTGGCCAACCTTATTCGCTGGGCGGACCAGGTAATGCTGGATGGCATCGACTTGGAAGACAAGGAAAATGTGGCGTCTGTCACCAGTGTCATCAAAGCGGTGTTGGATGGCGTAAAGGTAACCCTGTGGTGACAGAGGAAATGCTGTTTTCTCCGTCCTCCTGTGGTTCCACTGAAGCAGCCTGTGTTCTCTTTGTACGAACAGGAGTTGGTGAAGCTGACCATCGAGAAACAGGAGCAGCCGTCACCCACCACCCCCAACAAACCAGCCCCACCTGCTACTACCACAGCAGAGAGGTGAGTGTGCTTTCCGGAATACAAACACACTCATTTGGACACTCCGAGCAGTTCATTCACTGAGACAGCTTTTATCTGTGCAGCAGCGTGTCATCGGAGATGCCCTTGATAGATCGGGAGCAGGAGGTCTCGAATAAGACGACTCCGCCAGCTACCCCTGCAGAGGCTGCCTCTGACATACCAGATGAGGACGTAGCCCCTCCCAAACCCCCCCTTCCTGAAGCCAAAATGGCAGAGCTCAGGTGAGGACGACACACACTACAACTGCAGCTGTGGTTTTCTGTATCCTCTCTACACAGAGAGGCTTTTTTTGCAGCTCCAGCTCTGAAATTCAGGTGTTGGTTAATAAAGGGTTGAAATAACAACCCTGCAGGAATTTCTCAGCCAACAACACTCGCTGACGCTTCCACTTCAGCCAAACTGTGCTGCTGGTACTTCATGTAGCTTTATTTGTTGTCATCCAAGAGTCTTAAAGGCTTAAGATCTCTGCGAGACTGAATATGAGATTCTTTTCAGTTCAAGATTTCTTTTTTTTGCCGTTTTTGTCTCCATCCAAAGTGAAGCATAGACGAGGCTCGGTGATGAAAAGGACCACAGAAACGTGACCTTTTGCACTGTTGACACAAAAGCAGAAGTGACTGTTCTGTATTGTTTCTCTAAATTATTTTTAAACATTTGTGAAACACGTTTCACAAATATCAAATGAGGAATAAAGAAGGCTTTTAGGATGTGGGTGTGTAAGGGGGATTTCTGTATATTTCTCTCACTTCACTGATTTAAACCTTCCTGAGTTGGCAAATCCAAAGCATTTTGGTGCAAAGTGTATTTTCTGATGTAGTTGAATAGTCCTCTCCCGTGCGATCTAGCTGCAAAACCGTTGATCCAGATGCTCAAAATTCCAAACTCCTCACAATCTTTCATCGCTTTCACGCTTGAGCATTTAAATATAGTGCACTTTGGTTTGTTTGTCTCTTCCTCTCTCACCCTTTCTGCTGTCTCTCTCAATTTGTTTCATCTTTGGTTTCCCTTTGGATTCTGAGAACAGAGCACAGTTGAGTGCTGACGCCGGCCAAAGGAGACCCTCTCAGAAGGAGAAGTACGTTAGCCCATAGGATCATCTGTCTCCATTATAACATCCCACCCCAGACCCCCATTAAGCTTCTGGATTGGATGAAAGTTTTTTTGACTTGCATGGTTGCATTGTCCCAAAATTTGTTTCGTCTTGGGCCTCCCCTGAAGAATTCATCATCCAATCAGAAGACCGTCCAGTGCATGAGTGTGTGACTGACTTATGCATTGTCTTTTACGCTGGTCCTCCATGCCGTGATGCCTTATGTTCCGCTCTTCATCCCCATTTTGACCTGGTATTAACTCACTAAGAGAATTTAGGATTGACAAGCAGGACAGCTTCATGTCATAGCTGAGAGAGGCTAACATGAAACACCCTTAATTTCATCTCACCATTCCATGGGAGGGATGTGTGTGTTCATGTATTCACGCACAGATCTGTGTGTGCATACATGACAGAGAAAGCTGTGTTTTGCGTGCTTGCCTGATTGTCCATACTGACTTTGCCCCTGGGACGAAAGCATTCGACATCCCTGTTATTTCATCCTGCTGTTTGTCTTTATCTGTCAATAGCCCTCCACCAGCTCTTCCCCCTAAGAAGCGTCAGTCGGCCCCTTCGCCGACACGGGTTGCAGTGGTTGCCCCAATGAGCCGCGGCTCCAGCCTGCCCTGCAGCGTCCACAGACAGGTGAGGGATTGTGGTCCAGTACAGTTCAGTCTCAGTTTAAGACCATTTCAACATAATGCACAGGACACAAAGCTAAGAGTCTTTCTTTGTCTGTTCAGCAGCAGGACTATGAGCAGGAGTTCCTTCAGAGACGTTTCTCTGGGGGGAGCCAGTCCTATGGGGGCGACTCTCCACGTCTGTCTCCGTGCAGCAGCATGGGGAAACTTAGCAAGTCTGACGAGCAGCTCTCCTCTATGGAGCAGGACAGCGGTCAGTGTTCTCGTAACACCAGCTGCGAGACGCTTGGTAAGACTACGAAGACGAACTGAGGGTTTGGGTTTGATATCGTTTCATCAGATTGGAATCTAGAACAGAATCCTCTTATCTTAATAAATCTTAGCTTTCATCATCCACTATTAATTAAAGATATAAATGGCTAATATCAGGGATTCAGAATATATCTGTAATCAGCTTTTGTTAACTGAGAAGCCAGACAAACTACTCCTTTATTTGTAGCCTGATTGCAGGTGTACCCTACTTACTTTTTGAAATACTAAAGATCACAATGCATAACCATTAAAGTTTAGAATATTGCGCATTAAATTAAGAGAATGTCTTGCATTTGACACGATCAGCCGATTGTTTCTCTCGAGAGGAGTCATCACTCTGCTGAACTCGTTGAACTACAAAAACACAGACCATTTGCGGTCATAGAGTAGCATTACAGAGTGATGTTTCTTTTCACTCTCAAACCACACACAGACACCGGTTGGGAAGGAACACATTGACCAGACAACAGCCAAAAGTTTCCGTTTACTGTAACCATAACAGAATTAATGCTAGTTAGCTGCAGCTAATGTAGTCTGCCGCTGGTGTGATTTTAAATGAGGTATTCTGTGATAGATATAAATGAGAAGCCTGCTTGTCTATATTTTCAGTGCGGCTCTTTGTTAATAAAAAGCAGGGAGGAGAGATAAATAGGACAGGGAGTCTAAAATGGAGCCAACTATCAGAACCCAACTCTTGACAAACCTTTGCTAATGTGCACCGGTTCATTAAAATGTTTCATCTCACCTGTCGTAAAGTTTGTGCAACAGTCTGAATGTATGATGGATCAAAATGTAATTTATACCTTTTCTTTACCTTTTCAGACAACACAGAGACATACGACCCAGATTATGACTTCCTCCACCAGGACTTGTCAGCTGGAGATAACCTGCCCCCAATACCAGTAGGAGGGTGCTTGAGCCCCCTGCCTGAGTCTCACAGCGAGTCCTCTTCCCCAGTCCCCGGACAGCATCCCTCACATCCCCGCTTCAGTGCTCCTCCACCCCAGCAGTCACCAGAATACTGGACCCCACAGCCCAATCAAACCAATCCCTTACAGTCCTCCCGCATCAGCGCGCCCCCCGCCCTGCCACAGAAGAAGCGACGCAGCACCCAGACGTCGCCCTTCCCAGACGCAGGATCCAGGGTGCTGTACGAGCGCTACCCCTCCCAGTATGACAACTTGTCAGAAGAGGAGCGGCACCCGACACCGCCATTCCCCCTTTTCACACCTATCTCACCCATGCCCCAGACAAATGGGGGCGTCTTCGCCGCCCAGTACATAGCCAGCGAGAATGCAGATGTCCCCGCCAGCCCACCGCCACTGCCAGAAAAGAAAAGCAGACACAGTAAGTGAGGGAAAAGGAGGGGATGGGGGACGTAATGAGAGAGCGATGAAGGAAAGGAGGAAGAAAGACATTTAAATGAGGTGACTGAGCAGAGGGCACGGAGACAAAGGAAGGGACAAACAGTGTAATGCAGGGAAGAATAAAGGAAGGGATGAGGTCGATTTAGGAAGGGACAGTGGGACATTGTCATCAGTTCATTGAAGCATAGCTTATGTCAAGGAAATATTCCACTGTGAATAGAGGCAGGAAGTGAATACCGGGATGTGCTACAATGGGTCCGGCTCCAGGGGCACAGAGGGCAACATTTGGTCATTTCCTGACACACCTGCTACATCACTTCCTCTCAAGCTACTGCATTATGTCATTCCATACAGTCACCACTTCCTGTTAGCTGAAACACTTGAGTGGACAACTGTCTTGAAGTCAGTTTAAAGAGGCACACCACAGGTTTACAAGTGAATGCTACTCAGTCTGTGAACACAGATTTAACAGAAGATCGAGCTGTTAATCACTTCCTGCCCTCCATCTGTTGTTCGCGCCGCAACAAAAGAGCGACGTGGCGTCATATGCAAACGAACTCTTCTGAGACAATAATTGATGATTTCATGGTAAAGATGTTTGTACAGCACAGGAAGGGTCTAATGACAGATGCTGAATGCATCACGGGAAATGTAGGACATTGTGGGAGCAATACATGATGCGATATATGAACGTTTAGAGCACAGGTGTCAAACTCATTCCACAAAGGGCCGAGTGGCTGAAGGTTTTCTTTCCAACCAAGCAGCACCACACCAGACTCATTTCATTAGCTGATCTCAGTCTTCAGACAGTTGATTGGTCAGACTGCGTGCTCTTGATTGGTTGGAGGAAAAACCTGCAGCCACACGGCCCTTTGTGGAATGAGTTTGACATGCCTGGTTTAGAGGATGAAACAGACTGTTGAAAAAATCCATTCTTGACTTGAGTGGAGTTTAAAGTCATAACTCAAAGCAATGCTGATTTGATCCATCTCCATCTCCCTCCACCAGTCCTCCAGTACATGCAGTTTGTGGAAGACTACTCTGAGCCGCAGCCCTCCGTGTTCTACCAGATGCCACAGAGCGAGAGCATCTATGAGCAGCGTAATAAGCGCTTCCAGGAGGTGTGCGGCTTCAACGACTCTTTCAGCAGCACCGATTCAGTCCACGAGCCGCTGCAGCCTCCAGCGCTGCCCCCGAAACAAAGGCAACTGGTACGAAACCTCTCTGCATGCCCTTCTGAAGATCTTTGATAATGTACATTTTCTCCTCCTTCCACGGTTGAAGCAAATAAGTGTCTTTTGCAAGAAACAGTTGGATCAACTCATTTGAACGGTGTCAGCAAAGCTGTAATTTAAATTCCTGAAATTGTTCAGTTGATCTTCCTCAAATTCAGACCAAAACGTTGAGGCTGTGCAGCCTTCATTGATTGCACTATCGATTTGTGAGACTATACCTAGAATCATGTGACGGAGAGTGTTGTGAGGACAGGGCTGCTGGCACATGGGAACAATGTAAACAACTCTCTGCACCAGAGCTCGGCCCAGTGTCTTCATGCTTCACGCTGGCTGGGAAGTAACGAGTGGGAAGGAATGCAGATTGCATTCTGGGGCTAAAGTACATTCCTGTGGTAATCCTCATCAATTTTCTCTCAAGCCTCCTCCTATCTCGTTATCTCTCTCACCTCTTCAGCCCCCCCTCCTTATTCTATCTACCCCCCTGCCCCCCCCTTTGCCGTTTTAGTAACCAAAGCAGATTTCTGAGACAGAGGTGTTTGGTTGTTAGTGGGAGATAAGAGCAGCCTTTATCAGCCCCGCATCAGATCCAGTCTGCTTATCTTAATCTGGGTCGGTGTCTGGGTTAATTGAGACAACTGTCTGACAGAGATTCAGTGAGGAGAGAGAGGAAGAGACACGATAGGACAGGTCACAGCGGGGGAGGGCGCACTGTGATGAGCCATGTGACTTTGAAACCTTTATTACAGAGTCAGACAAGAACAGTTTGGGTTGTTGTTATTTTCCATTAGATATGTGTGCATTTCTTAATTCTCACTGGTTTTAAGTGGCAGGGGCTCAGTTACAAAAATGTGATGTCACTACTTCTGTGCACCAATCACAATTTAGCAGCAAGCAAATTGGAATCTGATGACAGTCGATTGGTTGATTGGTCAGTTTCAATCAAATATGTTCTGACCATACCCACACAACCCTAACAAAGCAGATTACCTGAGTGTTTGAGTGTTAAGGTCATAACTTCTACCTGAAGATTGTTGTTTATGTCATTATGAATATCTAATATTTTTTAAATACTTACATTTGAAACCAAGTTTTAGAGGCTATGATCTAACCTGATTCTGAAACCTTTTTTTCACAATGGCCACATTTATGGGTAACATGCCAGCCTGAAATGTGCTAGAATTCCCTTTAATGATCACCAAAACCAGCAGAGCATTGCACGTTCAGTGGATGATCATAAGTCACAAAAAACACTCGCCTATTTCTCCGTACTTATGCATGCTGCACATATTTGAAGGTGACAAATTATCTGCAGTTGGCCTAAAGCTTTGAAGTAACGAGGACAGTACATTTGCGCACAATAAACAGATGACGCTTCTCTGCAGGATGTAACTGGATGTACAGTATCACAGCCCAGTAAAGAAAATAGACTTTGTGGCAGTCTACCCGGGCCACCTCAGAGAGTCTTTCTTCTTTCGCTTTGTCCATTGTCCTGTCTCTGCCACCACAACTGTGTATTTGGAGTCCTGTGCCCGGCTTTTATTTTTATCATTCTTTTGTCTGAGCACACAGTCGAGCTGCACTCATCTCCGCTCCCGCTGCAAGGCCTAATCTGGCCTCATGTTTTGGACTTGATGAGCTCGTGGCCCAGTGGAATAAGCCTGTTTGCCTCCTCCATAAACCCATGTTCCAGGCTTACACGCTTTGGCGACTTTACATGGCTTTGCAAAAAAAAAAAAAAAAAAAGTCAGTTCAGCTGCTGTGTGGATAAGGACACGGGTGAAAAAAACAGAGCGGATAATATTGGCCCGGTTTAGAACGTGTTGGCCTGGTTTCTGTAAGGCTCAGCACGTTAAAGGAGAGTTTATTCACAGTAGACGTAAATGTAACCTCTATGCATCACATGACCCTCTAGTAATTAGGGCTTTCTAGGAAGAAGTCATATTCGGTAACGCTAAAACAGCAGTGGTTCTGCTCAGTATTTGTCCGCTGCCTGTAAGCTGAACTACCAGAATCCTCCTCAGCTTTCACCACTTTGACTTCACTACTCTGCTGCTGAACTTTGATTAAATCTGCTCTAATTCAGTCTTGCTTACTAGTGTAATCAACTGTCCCCTTTTTTCTTCTTTTTTCCTCCCTTAACACCCTGTTTCCCCTCCTTGCCTTTTCTTAACCCCATTCCTCTCTCCCCCTTTCTTTTCTATCTTTTCTACCTTTCCTTCTTCGTCTTTGTTTCTATCTCAGGCCTCCCACTCTTCCTCCCCTTCTTCCTCCTCTTCCTCCTCTCTCTCCTGCCACCTCCAGCCGTCTGTAGCGGCCATGGAGGAGGCGGGCTCTGGGCTGGGCCTCAGCATGTCCGTTTCTAACTCCTACCTGATTGGCCAAGCGTCCTTGACCACGCCCACGGTGAGTTCCCCTGCCCGCTCCTGCTGAAACCCCATCCCTCCACCTCCATTCCTCCACGCCGGTGTGGGTGCTGTGTGTTCCTGGACTGGTCCAGGGGCAGCTTGACCTGTGTGTGCTCCATATGTGATACAGTCTGTTTTTCTGCCCCTGCCCCTCTGAGGTTTCTCACGGGGCCATCCCTCAGGGGTCGTGGTTTGGTTGCTGTGTGGTCCTTGGTTTTGTTCATCCACCCATCCATGTGTGCCTTTGTTTTGACAGTGTGAATTTGTTGTTTTGCCGTGTGTTTTTCTTTCTTTTGCTGAGGCATTAGATACGGTGTTATTAATGTGTGCTTTGAGTGCGTGCAGTTATTTGTTGTGGTTCGGTGCAGCCAAGCTTGTGTGTCGCGCTGAAGCATTCCTCCACATGACAGGTAATTATTTGACCCCCTCTTTTCAGTTTGCCCCAGGGTTAACTGAAAAGAGGTTGTGAATTGTGTGTCTGCAGCGGCTCATCCAAATATCACAAGTCTGTCAGGCCTTTGGTTGGAGATTAGAAATAACAAAATATCCCTTTGTTGGAGCAACTGGAGCTGGTTAATCACTGCTATATTCCACTTACTTGGGGCCTGACCACATAGCGGACTTGGCTATGTGTTACAGTGGTTTGTCAGTGTTTTGGGAGGGGTTGACCCATGATGACCCCATGGTGTGCGAGGCACCCCAAAGAGACATTGTGGATCTCCCTCAGGATATCTCCAGTGGAATGCAGCACCAGATGGACCTGATGGAAAACACATTCCTCCTGTTTGTGCTCCTCTGCCCTCCTCTCCTCCTCGTCTTTTTCGTCCTCTAGCGTCTCTTGTCCACTCTCCGCTTTCTCCTATCTGTCTCGCCATGCTATAGCCTCCTCGCCCCCCTACAAAATGCATCCACACCTCCCGTTTGTCTGTTTCTGTGGAATGTTTGCATTCCTCAGCTCATTGGTCTACGCCAGGAAAGCTGCATTACATATGATGAGTGGAAAGAGGAATATTCAGTAGTTCTTTTTAGCATGGAAGTGTCTCTCCCCTGTGTGTCGCTGCTGTTAGCATAGACAGGATGTCCCAACTTTATCAGTATGTTTTTAAGACCGCTGCTAAGAAAATGGGAGAATGAGGGCGGCGGGGGGGGGGGGGATCCTTCATTTCCAGCCCAGCCGACGTGTCTGTGCATGAACGCATGCATGCATTGGTGTGTATGTGTCAGCCGAGTGTGTGCCGTGTTTATCAGCGATCTGTGTATGCGCCGCTCCATGCTGGTATGCTGAAACAGGGCTGATATGTGCAACATGTCGAAACAGGTTACCACTGCCTCCCCTCCAGACAGGCATCCTCTCAGCTGGCCACACACACACACACACACACACACACACACACACACACACACACACACACACACACNCACACACACACACACACACACACACACACACACACACACACACACACACACACACACACACACACATTTTTAAGCATACATACATACGTATTCAGAGTTGATGCTAGCTTTTCTCTGTCCTTGTTACACATTTCCGTCTCGCCATCACTCTCACTGGAGATGTTTTTGTTGCCACTGGTTCCAGTTATACATTTATTGGGTGTGCGTGTGTGTGTGTACATTTCATGTTCAGGCACATCACTCACATAGTCCAGGCTTAACGGAGGTGTTGGAGAATGAGGTGAACACTTATTCCCCTCCTCTGCTCAGCTTCTCTTTCTACCTGCTCTGTCTTCACCTCTCTGATCCTTCAGTCCTGTCTTTTTATTTTATTCTTTTTTTTTTCTTTCCTGCTTTCCTTCTTTCCACCAATCGCAGAGCTTGGACCAGGTTGCCTTGACCAATGCCACCATTCTGGATGGCAGCGGGGGCGGGCCCAACGGTTCCCTGGCTGGCTCAGTGGGCTCTGTGGCTGTCTGTCTTCCTTCTGAGTCTTCTCTCACTGACTCTCTCCACACCTCAGCGGTGAGCTTACAAAAGATAGATGTTGGAAGCACAAGCAAGGGTACATGAACCAGCCCTCGACGGCAGATGATAAAATGTGACACGGGACCTCTTCTCCTGCTGGATTGGTGTTAGATTACAACAGTTCAGAGATCAGTATTGTTGCTCAGATGATAATATAGTGACTCATTCACTTAGTGGCATCTTGGTGTCATTATCACTGCCCACAAACTGTCTGCTGTCTGATTATTGGTCTTAAAAGAATCCCAGTAGAGCACGTTGCACTGCATGTTCTTTTTGCAAGTAAATACTATTACCTTTACAAATGATGCACTCCAGTGCCACCTGGTGGTCATGACAACACTGAGCTGGGAACCACACCGCTCACTGGACCAAACCTCAGCTAGCCGCTACCTCTCCTCCTTAGCCACACATCACACTTGACGTCTGTTAGCACTGTGCCCCTCTCCGCGCCCTTACGCCTGGGTTTGTGTCCCTCCTCTCTTCCCGTAGAGCGAGAGCGCGAATGACGAGGGCGGGGAGGGGGAGTACGTCAACTTGTACTCATCCAGCCAGGCCAATGGGGAGCTGCCTCTCTCCCTCAGAGTAAGTAGCTGACCGCCATGGGTGAAAGGTCAATTCCATGAACGCGTCCCTTCGCTTCAGGATATGAATCAATTTGAAATGCGGCGAGGGGTTTGGAGCAAGGTTTGACTGGCAGATATCAGTCGCTTCACTCATCTGTTGCGCAGAGCTGCTCTTATTGATTCATCTCGTGAACTGATGGCGCAGAAATGGAATGTGAATGCAGCCAAACCTGACTGAGCATGACTTCAGGTTCTCGGGTTTGCCTGCAAGTGACTTCCATGCTGTGGTTGGTGTCTGTGGAGAAAGATGTCCATCTGTATGTTGTTGTGTCTGCCTGGTGAGGTTATTGCTGTCTCTCTGGCTGCGCTTCTACTGTAACAAGCATTTAACCTTGTTCCAATCTAATACCTGACACGTGGCTGCTCTAAAAGGGATTCTCAATGGTTCACCAGTTTTCAATTTTCCAATAACATTCCCCGTAACAGCTTATGTGCACTTGTGCATGTGTGACAGCGTGTGTTTGTGTGCGCTTGTGTTTGTAGTCCCTTGGGCCAGCGAGTGCGTTTCGTGGGTGTATTTTAGGCATGTTTGGGTTGTGGTGTGTGTAACTGTAAGTGAGATCGAGAGCAGAAGAGACGACGTATGGATGTGTGATTGTAGTTTAACATTCGGTGCAGTTTCAGTGTGTATGGTGTCCTTCTGTTTTGGCTCTCATCTGTTGGGTTACTGAGGAAAAGCTGCATTTTACCATCACCTTCAAACCTGATCAAAGTCCACACTAATAGGAATAACATCCTCTGTACGCATAGTGATATATACGCTGTACATAGCATCCATCCTCCTCTCCACCTAAAGTGCAGCATGCCCCGGTGGTTCCTGCGAGCTCGTCAGCAGCAGCTCTCTGTCACTGCATGGAACCATTCACCAGTGATGTTCCATGTAACCTACAGTACAGATGCTGATCATTTCTATTCCCTCCATTAATTAGGAAACGATCACAGCTGACGATGTACTTCAAGACCCCACCCCTCAGATGCCATCCTCCAATAGCAAAGAGGGTTTGGACAAGGAAAGGTACGGGTCACAGTCGTAACTCATACTGCAGCTAACTGTATACAGTATGTACTGTATACTAGTCCTTATAGTGTACTGGTTTTGAAGTTAGTGTGTGCTTTATGCATTGTCACTTTCCTGTTATTTTCTCAGTTATTTTGTCATTTATAGTCTGTGTAATGTTTTTTTTTCAAGAGCTCAAGATGATGAGTTCAAATAATTTGTTTCATACAGCCAACAGTCCAAAAGTCAAAGATGGTGTCTCTGACAGCGGTGAGTGTTTCAGTGCTGATGGCAGTTCTTTGTGCGTTTGTTGCAGGAGGCAGAAGTCGACAGAGTCGGCTGGGAGCGACGAGGAAGACGTGGACGAGCTCTCCCTCATAGACCACAAGGAGATCATGAGCAGGATAACACTAAAACAAGAAGTAAGACAGCCGCCATCGCTGCTGCTGCGCTCTGTTTTTAGAAAAGTGATGTGACAGAACTGTGCTGCACCAGCATACAAAGCACATTTTATCATGTTAGTCCAGCGCAGGCTAAAGGTCACTGAGTCACTCAGATGTGAAATCAGATCCTGAGATTCACCACTGATAGCCGTGCTGCCCTCTGGAGTTAACGCTCTGAAACTGCAGAGCTGAGACTGAGAAACCGCCCTCCTCCTCCGCCTCCTCCTTCTTTGTCCTGTGTGGTGCAGTCTGATGGACAGATGTGTGAAAATGCTGCTCGCCACTCTGCAAGGTTAGGGGCAATGTGACAGCACTGATTTACAGAAGGAGATAGGGAGAATCAGAAGTGGAGGGAGGACAGATTTACAGCCTGTGATGGCATTCAGAGCTGTTACAGAAGACATATTGCAGTGGTGGTGCCTTTATCATACACAAGTCTGACTTTTTCTTCGTCATCAGAGGAGCTGGTGCAGGACAGGGGGAGGTGGGGGCCTTTCAGAGGGGGCGGAAGCAAAAAAAAAAAAAACAGGCAGAAGAAGGGAAGGTGCAAGCTACATTTTGGGCTAGCCTGCATCACTCCACATCAAGTCTAACCACTCTTTTCCTCTCTCGCTCTCCATCTCATCCACCTCTCTCCACCCTCCTGTCTGTCGTTCATTTTCTCTTAATTCTTTGCGCCTCGCTCGCTCTCCTTAATTTCCCCAGAACGATGATGGGCCTGACGTTCGTGCTGGATCAGGAGATATTCTATTAGTCCACGCTACAGAAACAGACCGCAAAGGTACAGTAGAGACCACGTCGAGGCTGGCGCTCCCCCCATGTGTTTGATACATGCAGCACAGTGTGTTACTGGGCTTCGGGGTCACTGGAACGGCCTTGTTTTGCGAGCTTGACAGACCTGCAGTGATACTGTGTATAAAGAATGGCTGTATTTGTATTTGTAAAGTGTGCTTCTTTAGTTTGAGTGATATGTTGTTACTTTTCTAATCTTGTCATCTGAGGAGCGTTTTCGATAGCCTCAGTCTCTCTCTGCCTCAGTTATTTGCGATGTGTCAGTCTGGGTATGCAGCTTTCAGTTTGATGGTGTGCCTTCAGCTTTAGTTAGTTAATTGGGAACCTTGGCTGCACTTCAACTGAAATGCTGCTTTTTTCCTCTGTTTTTTGCCTGACAGATCTTGTTTTGTACTGTGAAGCCTTTCTGACAACATATAGGACTTTTATAACCCCCGAGGACCTCATTAAGAAGCTACACTACAGATATCCTTTTCAAATCGCTCAAAGTGTCACTGAGCTCACCCGTTTTGTTGGCTGAAGGCTGTTTTTCTTGTTTAGTTATTTCTTTTTTAAAATCCTTATTTACTGAGGAAAGACTTCATTTTCTTGTTTGCTCTCACTCAGCTCTGTCAATTACAAGCATTCATATGTGGAGACCACGAGAACAGCTGTAATCCTCTGCTGATGGATTCTGAAGTCTTAATTATGACTGAAAATAAACTGTTGGGTGATTCTGTGATTGTGTGCCATGCTGCATGGCACCTCAAGAGAGCAAGTATCATGAACTCCTCTGTCTGAGATTGCCCTGCTATCATCTAGAAAGCTGGCTCTGCAGTATCTCTCTTCTGTGTGTAATGTTTTGTCACTGTTTTAAACCGTGCTAGCAGCATGCCTCTCAAAATGTCTTTGCTAGTTTGTCAATAACTAGATGGATGACCATGACATTTGGTGCAGACATTCATGTTCCCCTCAGGATGAATTGTGGTCACTTTTCATCAAGCTTCATCATGTGGTCAAAACCTTTAGAATAAAAGTGATCTAGCAACTGTTAGCATGGCAGTATGCTAAGCCAAGATGGTGAACATGATAAACAATATCATCAACATCGGCAAGCTAACATGCCCATAATAACAACAGTGAGCATGTTAGCACAAAGCACAGCTCAGGTCCAGCCTCACAGAGCAGCTAGCATGGCTGCAGACTCTTTGCCATATAATGATGTATGTTTGCGTGCAGTGAGGCTGGGAGAGAACCAGCTTGCTTAAAAGAAACCACAGTTTTGGTGCCATAACAGTTTTTCCTAAATTTGAGTTTATTTTATACCCTAAACCTTTAATTTGTTGTTGTAATGTCAGCAGACTGTAACACTGTGTGGGCTAAGAGCTAAACAATGACTGCTTTTTATCCTGGAGGGATGCACAGTTTTTTAAAACCACAAACCTTACACACCTTGTCTCATCATAAAAGTGCTAGAGCTTGTAAGCTCTTTGTTCAACACGTTGTTGTATTGTGTAATTCTCGTACAGTATTGTTTTCATTGCCCTTGACCACGAAGCACATACACTAGTTTCTGCCACAGTCCGGACACCTTCAAGAAGCGAGTCAGCAAGAACACGTTCTTTGTGCTGGTCCGTGTGGTGGACGAGCTGTGGTGAGTAGGACTCTGTGTTTTCACCCTAAAGACCTTTTCAGACCACATGCTGCACCTCCTCAGAGAAACCTGCTTCCAAACAGATGTGGCCTGTGGACAGGGACGATGTTTCAGTCAACTGCTAGTGATTGAAATGGGACTGAGATGCTGGTTATCGACACCTGTCGGCAGGCTGCATCATGCAAACTCATGGCTGATTGATTCGATGCTGGAACATATGGATTTAAGTAATTCTGCAGTCGGATCACCTCACTAACAATGAATTGCAGCTTTAAATGTTTATTTGAACTCAATCATCCTAAGAGCGTTACTTTATTGTTCAGCTGACGGCTATAAGCAGAATTATGTGCCTATGTCTGTAAAAGCATCCGGAGAGTTCCCTCTTTGTTCCAAGTCTCCTTTTAATTAACGTTGCATCAACAAGCAATTAAATTATTTCTTCCTCCTCCTGTTTACCCCATCACAAATTTGCTAATTTCCTGCTCCCCTTCCTCTGTCCTCCAGCTTGGTGGAGCTGACGGAGGACATCTTGAAACAGCTGATGGACCTGGTGTTCACGCTGGTGTGCAATGGCGAGCTCAGCCTCGCCCGCGTGCTCCGCAAGAACATCCTGGACAAGGTGGAGCAGAAGAAGCTGCTGCGCTACACTAACTCCCTCAAGCCGCTCGCTGCCAGAGGGGTCTCTGCGAGGTACTGTGGGGGATCAGGGGTCAGCTTTGTCTGGGATGGGATGTGTTGATGATACGTGTTGTGAAATGTGACTCATTCTTATGGTCGGTACCTAATCTGCAATGCAGCTGAAGACTGATAGTTTGTGTGTCCTGCCAGGCCTGGAACCCTCCACGACTTCCGCAGTCACGAGATCGCCGATCAGCTTACGCTCCTCGATGCTGAGCTCTTCTATAAAATTGAGGTACAAGCGGCTTCTTTGTGTCATGATACTTGTCGGCATCGATTACATTTTGACACTGAGCTCCGCCGTCAGTCAGCCTCAACATTTCCTCTTCGTGCTGTCCTTCAGATCCCCGAGGTGCTGCTTTGGGCCAAGGAGCAGAATGAGGAGAAGAGTCCGAACCTGACTCAGTTCACAGAGCACTTTAACAACATGAGCTATTGGTACGAGCACACACATCACATCTCGCTGTCTGTCAGCGGCGTTCCTGCCTTCGCTCATACGCCATCTTGCCTTCATAAATGCTGACAGCGCACTGTTTATTCCTCTTTCTCCTACAGGGTCCGCTCTCTGATAATCCAGCAGGAGAAAGCCCAAGACAGAGAGAAGCTGCTTCTCAAGTTCATCAAGATAATGAAGGTGAGTCAGAACCTCAGACTTCAGCATCCTAATTGTCGTGTCATTTCCTCGTTAACGCTGCGACGTGTCTACAAATTTCTTATTACAGCACTTACGAAAGTTGAATAATTTCAACTCCTACCTGGCAATACTGTCCGCCCTGGACTCTGCCCCCATCAGGAGACTGGAGTGGCAGAAACAGACCTCAGAGGTGAGAGGACTGTGAGATCTGCTGTTATTGATCTTAGAGAAGTATCATGATTACATTCATCTTTTGCTCTCTCTTCCTCCTCATTCTTCTCTCAGGGATTGGAGGAATATTGCACATTGATTGACAGCTCCTCCTCCTTCAGAGCGTACAGAGCTGCTCTGGCTGAAGTGGAGCCTCCGTGCATCCCGTACCTGTAAGTGTGAATGAATGTTTCCACGCATGTCCCACATCATTTTTTGGATGCGAGAGCCACGGCTTGACACGACCTCGCCTTCTTCCAGGGGTCTCATTCTGCAGGACTTGACCTTCGTCCACCTGGGGAACCCTGACCTCATTGACGGGAAGGTGAACTTCTCCAAACGCTGGCAGCAGTTCAACATCCTGGACAGCATGCGGCGCTTCCAGCAAGTGTAAGTCCACTGGGATGAAATTAAAGCGTGATGAAAAGATGCGCGTAATCTTGATATATTCTGAGAGAGCTTTGTAAACATCAGTCACCGTAATAAATGTCATCATTTGTTTGCCAGTGCCAGGAAACACAATGCATGTCTACTTTGGTTGTCATTAAATTTTAATATCATAAAACATCGCTGTCATCTCCGCGCCGGCTGTTTGTTTTCTCGCTAATGAATTGCTGCATTCATCAAACCTCGACCTCTCCTCATCGCAGGCATTACGAGCTGAAGCGCAACGAGGACATCGTCTCATTCTTCAACGACTTCAGCGACCACCTGGCAGAGGAGGCCCTGTGGGAGCTGTCGCTGAAGATCAAGCCCAGGAACATCACCAGGCGCAAGACGGACCGCGAGGAGAAGACCTAGGGCCCGTGGGCCTTCCGAGACTGACCTCCAACTGTGCTTCATGACACTAACTCCACTTTACTACAGACTGAGAGAAAGACGAATGGAAGCTATCCGCTGGAGCTAATGGGAGACTTCATCGTGGGGAATGCAGAACAAACTACAGACATCTGAAGCGTGGCCGAGGTTTACAAAGAGCTCCGCTGCTCTGGGAGATTATAATTGGGATTACTGTGGCTCTGGCGTTTAGACGGGGGAAGAGGGGAGGAAGCCCGGTGCCAAGGAGGAGCGAAGAGTCACACGGAGCGGACAGGGAGACGCTACGGAAATAACCAAAGTCTGCTCCCTGGGCTCTCTGTTTTAGAGTGGAGCTGTTGCGTGTGCGTGAGATTAAGCTGAATGGTCCATTACTCTCCAAGTCGCTCCTTCCTCTTCCTTTATGTATGTGCCATTTGTTGGTCATCTTCTGCAACCCTCCCCGCTGGACTCACGAGTTCCCCTCAAGCAGCAGAAGCTCGAGCGCTGCCTTCCCTCAACTGTGACGTCAACACGCAGGCCGCCGACCCGAGAAACTGTTGGAGATGGGGGTGGGGGGCTTGAGGGGATCAGAACTTGAAGAGAGGATGACCGTTAAGAGACTGAGTTTGTTTTGAAACATTTTGTGTAAGAATCATGTATGGTTATGAAATGTATTATATACAGTGCTCCTTTTGTTCTTAAAAAGGATGTTTATGCTTATGAGAAGAGCTTAGCTTCTCCCAAAGTGCCATACGTGTGTGCACTAAAAAAAGCAAAGCAAAAACACAAAAAGATAAATTACTAAAGATGCTGTGATCTATGTATGTCATACTGAATCATTGTGTGCCGTGTTCAGGTGTAGAGAACCATCAGGCAGTCACAATCACGTCCCAGTCACGTCGGTGTGTGAGCGAGTGTTTGCGTGCGACTGAAGTCCTCGGTGACTTGTGTGTTTGTCATTCCAAAATGTGCTGTAGTAAATCATTTTGATTCCTTTTTGGGATAACGGTCAAAACCAACACATCACACTGTGCTATCAAACTCCAATAAAACAAACAGCTCTGTTTCTATACACGCTGCGATGGTCAGAAGCTTCATTTTCAGTGACAGAATTCAAACAAGACTTTAAAACTTTATCACAGAATTTCCATTTATTGATGTACAGTGTGGTCAGTGGAAAATGAAGTTAAAAAAATTTAAGGCATGTAGTCAGCTGTAAATAATTAAAAAGGAAGCACTCAGTCTAGGTGTGACAAAACTAAAGCACACAGCCACGTCGCCAAATTTGATTTGAATAAGTTAAAACGAACAAGGAAAGCAACAAGACAACAGATGAGTATTAATATAATTTACATATAATAATCTCCATTAAAGCAACAAAGAAGCAGGTATAAATACAAGGTCAAAGTGCAAAAGCTTGACTGGAAATAAACATTTAAATAACGCTTCCTCCTCTCAACTGCATTGCCTTCCACATCAGTAACAAGTCACCTCACCACAGTCAACACTGAAAAATCCAACCGTAACATGGAAGACTGTCACACATGAAAAGCGTAATCTGTTAGCGTATTGGTGGTTCACCAGGAATTTCTATAAAATGACACAGAGGCTGCAGCACTGAATGCTTGCACTGTGGGATTGTGATTTTTTTTTTTTTTTTTTAACTGCTGAAGAGGGTGAGATTGGCATCGCCGTTGCTGACCCATCCAGCACAAATCAGTAGCAGCAATCCCAACTCAAAGCTCATATTATACAGTCCGGATGCGTCCCCTCACAGTCTCAGTGAGGCCGACAACTGGGCTCCAGCAGGACCCTCTTTCCTGAAGGGTTAGCGGCTCCGTTCTGCAGGTCACTCTGCTCAGAGATGGCCCGTTTTAAGGTCCGCCCGTTAATGGACCCGCGCTGCCATTTGCAGATGTCACCGTTCAGTATGTCCTGGATGTGCTGAACGATGAGGTTGATGGCCACTGGAGAGAGATGGATGAGTTGTAAAGCATTCACGCTGGAGAAACTAGCAGAAAAGCATTTATTAAAAGAAGAAACACTTACCCATATTGTCAACTCCCCTTGGAATGATGACATCTACGTACTTCTTCGTCTGAGAGAGAAAGAAATGTCTTTAGAAATAAGAAGAGGGTTCTAGACTGAATAAGACAGTCAGTGATGACCAGCATACTTACAGGCAAACAAAACTCCTCAAAAGCAGGCTTGACAAATGTCGTGTACTGAGTGAGAATCTGCTCCAGGTCTCTCCCTCTCTTCATGTCTCGCAGAACTACAGAGAAAATCAGGTCAAGCTATTGACATACTGCAGCAACATCTGGATTATAGTGCACGAGGGAGACATCAATACCTCTGCGAGACAGTCTGACGTCCGAATCTGTGTCCACGAAGAGCTTCATGTGAAACATATCCCGAACTTTCTGGGGGTAGAAGACCAGGATCCCCTCGAAGAGGACCACATCTGCTGGGTAAACTGTGATCCTGTCTTCCAACCTGGAAAAAAGCACAAAGTTTTTCATGCAGAGGCAGTGGTGATGAGAAGTAGTAGTTCTGTGAAAAGCTGAAAAAAGGGGTGAAATGCTTCCTTCCCACCTGGAATGAGTGACAAAGTCGTACGTTGGCACTTCAACCACCCTTCCCTCCACGATGTCTTTTATGGTTTTGTACATTAAGTCATTGTCGAATGCCTCTGCAAGACAAACAGAAAGCGCTCTTAATTAAGTGATTCAGAAAAAGTATTGTCACATATTCCAGCAAACTGTCCCAGAAGCCCAGTGTTCAGATCTCTGCAGCATGTGTGCAGTGAGAGAAACACTGAGAGCAGTCTGTTCCCTGTTGTTGTCAGACATCTTTGTCACTGCAACTTGACAACCATAATTGCAGGTTACTTGCTAAAAATATGCGACAGCTTGACTACATCCCACAGACTGTGCACGAAACTATTCATTTGGAGTTTGATGTAGATTCACAAATGAAAGAATATTGACCTTTATAATTATCAGACGTATCATTTGCAAACATCCAGTACTAGTCAGGTTTACTGTTATGTGTTAACACTAATGAGGGGTAAAAACTAGGATTTTACTGGCCACCATTTATCATCGTATCAGTTTGTAAAAAGATTGTCCAGTCCAATAATGTTTTGTTGGTCTGCCTTTTGACCCGCTGCAGGGAGGAAACTGGACGGGGAAAAGAGCACTCTGTACCCTGGTCCTACCTGGGTGATCAAAGTTGTACTGGCCCTTCAGCGCTTTGGCCTTTTGGTCTGGAGTCAGGACCTTGTAGAAGCTGTCCTGGCTTATAATAGCCACCTTCCTCTGGCGGTGGTCCACCTTGTTCTGGCCCAGGAGCTCCATTATCTTGGCGCAAACTGTTGACTGTGGCAGAAAACTTCGATTATGCAACTATCGCTTTTTATGACATGTCGTAATGCTTTCATTAAGTTAAAATAGCAAGTTTGTGGTGTTGTCCTGAGCAACAGCAGGACAGCACTAAAGTCCTTAAGTGTGATATGAGGTGTGGTATCAGTGACCTTCTCAATGTAGTATTTATCAGCTGACTCTGGGTCTGGCATTGCGAGGGAAATTGACAAATTTATTACAGCGGCTAGTTAGCCTTATGAAGCCCTTTGGTGCTAAAATGTCTAAAAGAAGTGGTGGCACTAAAACTTAACAGGAAGCAGAAATACAACGACTGCTCTAGCGTGTTAATTAATTCAAGGAAAACAGTAACTGAGCGACGGCGGCGCCAGCAGGTTTGACAGTTCGCTTAATGCTAACGCTGGCGCTGCTAGCAAACTAAGCTAAGCTACTCGGGATGCTAATTTTCATTATCAGGAGATCCTCTTGCTGAAAAAGGACTGACCTTGCCGCTAGCGGTTCCTCCACTGACCCCTATTAGGAAAGGACGATGCCGTGGCTTCTCTGCTTCGTCTAGAGCTCCAAGGGTATCCATTGCAGTCCAAGAAGTGGAAAAGACTGCAGGAATCTAGATAGCTTGGCTGAGCGCTAGCTTGGCTATCCGTTGCAACAACAACGTGCGACCGGATCTCGCGAGAACTAACGCTCTCACTCGAAACTGTCAATACAGGATAGCTTGGGGCAGAATCCCATCCAGTATTTACATGCCTTGCCTTTTACTATCTCATTTGCATCTGAGATTATAGTTCGTACCCCTGCTATTAAAAGCTAGTCTCACTAATTTCCCTATTCCTTGCTCAGAATCCGTGACAACAATTACATCAGCAATTGATTTGTTTTTATTATGAAATCAAATATAAATATCTTACAATATACATATACACAGTATAAACACAGCATCACTGTTTTTCTGGGTCACTGTCTGATTTCTCTGTGTCTTCACCACGTTGTGACTCGTCTTTCCTCGATTCGTCCACCACTATCTCCAAAGCTGCACTTCCTTCAACCCTCTTCACAGTCTCTCCTTTGGCAGCGAGGATTTCCTCAATGTTTCTGAAGCGTAAAGAAGCACAAGACACGAATCATTCAGAAACATGCTGCACACACCGTTTCTGCAGTGCATTCTGAAAAGCTTGTGCTCTTAAGACACGTTTGAAGGGTTGCAGACATGTTGTTTGTTCATCAGTGACTTCTTTTAAGAGATGTTGCTGCCATGTCAACAGTACGTGCTGCATGTTAACTGTGTGTGATGGTACATGTGTGCTGCTCCGACAACTGACAAATGTCTCATTAGGGAGACAATAAAGGCTAACACACAATAAAGGCTAACACACACACACACACACACACACACACACATATATATATATATATATA